>NEWO01001252.1:86524-99897 GCA_003013225.1 Phalaenopsis aphrodite
CTAGATCTATTGATTTGGGAGAGATCACTTGGGTTGGTCAAAATGGTCAAATTGGCCAAATTGGGCTCAACTGAAGGGTTCAAATTGATTTTCAAGACAATTGAAGTGATTTTGGTGTTTTTGAGAAAGTTTGGTGTGCCAAGGGTTATTTTGTAATTTTGGCAATTTTTGGGGTATTTTGATAAATTTGGATTTTTTATGGTTTAGGGTAATTTGGGTATTTTGAAATGATTGGAAATGATTTTTAAACAAACTTGGGTATTTTTGGGTTTTTTGGCCAAATTTGGGTTTTAGGGGTGTTTAGGTAATTTGGGTGTATTTATGGGCAAAAGGCCAAGTTGGGTATTTTTGGTAGAATTGGGAAGCCAACTATCATATGTGAGTTATGGACCAATGGAATCCCCATTTGGGTCCTCTATGTACTGGTCTTAGCTAAACCCTATCATAGGGTTAGTAGGTATAGGGGACCATCTACATGAGTCTCCCAAAGCATCAAGGGATTCAAGTCAACCATTTTAGGTTTTGGGTTGTGAGTGATTGTGGGTGATAATGAGTGTAGGTGAGTGAACTAGCTCCAGAGCAACACCCAGGGCTAAGCCTAAGGTCAAACAGTCCTATGGGGGCTCATCTTGAGATCCCCCATACTGACCCCACCTACTAAGTGCTAGAGGTTAGGACTAATATGTGGAACTTCAAGTTGAGCAAAGAGGAGTTTGGAGTTCCTAATGGTGAGGGTTCCTTTCTAGTTTTCTAGGAATATTCAATAGGAAAGTCCTATGGCTAGATCATAGGCTGCTAAAGAGGGAAAACTAAAACTCAACCAAAAGTGAGGTCAACAAATGGACCCCAAATAAGTGTGGTGTGCTGGCCAAAGCACACCGCGTGTATTGGCATTGACCGAAGAGATCGAAAAAACCAATACAGGCTCTTAAGTCGACTGACCTAGAGAAGAGTGTAGAATTTGAGTGCTAGTTTTTTCCGTTAGGGAATTAGTAAGTGAATATTTGATCAAAATCAGAAGGTAGAAACTCTCGCTGGTGATTGGAGAGTGGGTTTCAAGTTATCAAGTTTCAAGTGTTTATAGAGGATGGGAATCAATATGTAGGTGCCGACCCCAAGATGGGAATTCAAATTTTTTGTATCATTCCCAAAAAGAAGGGTCGAAATTTGTTACCAAACTTTAATGGAGGGAATCAGAATTTAGGGATTGATTCTGAAATGAGAATTGAAATTTAGGTATCAATCTCAAAAAGAGTGCCGAAAGTTAGGGACCGATCTCGAAAAGAGGAAATCAACAGTTAGGGGCTGATTATGAAATGAGATTTGAAATTGAAGGATCAATCTCAGAAAGAGAATCAGAAGTTAGGGACCGATCTCGAAGAGAGGGAATCAGAAGTAGGGACTGATTCCAAAATGAGAATTGAAATTTAAGGTTCAATCTCAAAACAGGATCAGAAGTTAGGGACTAATGTAGAAAAGAGGGAATCAAAAGTTAGGGACAGATTCCAAAATATGAATTGAAATTTAGGTATCAATCTTAGAAATAGGATCGGATGTTAGGGACCGACCGCGGAAGGATAGAATCAGAAGTTACGGACTGATTCAAAATGAGATTTGAAATTTAAGGATTAATCTCAAAAAGAGAATCAGAAGTTAGGGACTGACCTTGAAAGGTGGGATTCAAAAGTTAGGGACTGATTTCGAAATGAGACTTGAAATTTCAAGATCAATCTCAAAAAGAGAATCAGAAGTTAAGGACCAATCTCGAAAAGAGGGAATCAGAAGTTAGAGACTGATTCTAAAATGAGAATTGAAATTTAATGACCAATCTCAAAAAGAGAATCAGAAGTTAGGGACTGAATCAAAAATGATAATTGAAATTTAAGTATCAATATCAGAAGTTAGGGACCGATCTCAAAAAGAGGAAATCAGAAGTTAGTGACTAATTCCAAAATGAGAATTGAAATTTAGGTATTAATCTCGGAAAAAGGATCGGAAGTTAGGGACCAACCTCGAAAGGAAGAAATCATAAGTTAGGGACTAATTCCAAAATGAGAATTGAAATTTAGGTATCAATCTCAGAAAAAGAATCAGAAGTTAGGGACCGACCTCAAAAAGGAAGGAATCAAGAGTTAGGGACTGCTTCTGAAATGAGAATTGAAATTTAGGTATCAATCTCAGAAAGATAATCGGAATTTAGGGGCCGACCTCGAACGAAAGGAATCAGAAGTTACGGACTGATTCTGAAATGAGAATTGAAATTTATGGATCAATCTCAAAAAGAGAATCAGAAGTTAGGGACCGACCACAAAAGGAAGGAATCAGAAGTTAGGGACTAATTCCAAAATGAGAATTAAAATTTAGATATTAATCTCAGAAAGAGAATCAGAAGTTAGGGACCAATCTCGAAAATAGGAAATAAGAAGTTAGGGACTGATTTCGAAATGAGAATTGAAATTTAGGGATCAATCTCAGATAGTGAATCGAAAGTTAGGGACCGACTTCAAAGGGAAGGAATCAAAAGTTAGGGACTGATTCTAAAATGAGAATTGAAATTTAGGGATCAATCTCAGAAAGAGAATCAAAAGTTAGGGACCGACCTCGGAAGAAAGGAATTAGAAGTTAGGGACTGATTCTGAAATGAGAATTGAAATTTACAAAGAGTTTGTGGTGTTGAACCCATAGATATGTGTCATGTGAAAACATTGACATTGATGAGGAAGATATGTGAAATTTTGTAAGATTTAGTGCAGACAATGACGGTCATGTTGCGCGAGCAAAAAGTAAGAGACCTCGAAAGCGAGAGAACCAACTCAACATATTTATTTTCTTTTTTTTTTCTTATTCTTTTTATCACATTTAGCGTTCAAAATATGTTTTCCAAAATTTAATTTTTGTTGGTTGATTTATTTTTAAAAGAGTGTTTTATTTGAACTTTATTATTAAGTTTTCATTATTTTGTTCTTTGTTCTTGGTTGTTCGGAACCAACGTATGGCTCCGTGGCTTTTATCCATCGCACAAAAGGGCAATTGAGCAAATAGACAAAATTTTTGTAAAAGATTTCATTAATCTGCCTCATTAGGTGTTACAGATTGAGTACAGGCCAAAGGCTCAAAAGGTACAATATGTTGAGTGCATCAAAGTATATTTGAAAATATCTCATACTGGGTACAAAACGTAGGCTGAGCATATCTAATACATATATCATCATATTTGTTGTGTCGAAACGCAGTACTAAAAGATGTCCTCTGAATGTCCATCTCTGGTGGGGTGAGCTCCTGATTGAGCTGACCTACTAAACCATGCTCCGTGATAAGAGTTCCCTTTACATGTGTTTAGAGGTCCAACCCTCTCATAGCTCGTACGGTAGTAGTTCTTCCAACTCCGGATCTGGTTAAAATCCACATGGCATTTAGTTGTCATCCATCCTTCAAAAAGTTACAGGCACCCTACTGCGTCGTACCCCTGGAATGCAATGTTTAGCCATGTCTACTCTGTTTCCTTTATAAACCAGCACTAAACCCACTAGTAGCGGAATCTACACATATCCTCTGAATTTGCCAAGGCCAGTGATATCAATTTCTTTTCTAAACAGGGTATTACTTTTGCTCATGAAAGAGACCGTGTAGAAAGGTCTCACAAAATCTTGATGGTCAATATGTGGAGGTATGCAGTCACCTTCATCATATATATTAATGATACAGTTGTTGGGAATATAATTGAATAAAGGAAAATATGTTCAGATTTTCATACCTATTTTACACTGATTTTGATGATATTGCACTTTAAAGAAAGGTATTTTTGATGTTTAGTTGCAGGTATGTTGAATTATGGTCATTGGAGCAAAAGGATGCAAAAAGAAGTGAATTTGGAGAGAAAATGACCAAAATAAGAAGATTTAATCTTGGGCGCCGACGACGGGCTCAACGCCGCCGATGGCGAGTTTTTCCCAAGAGTCCAGAATTAAGTATTCTAGAAGCTACCGACAGTGCCATCGAGGCTGCCGACGGTGAGCACATCGATTCTCTCGATAGATGCATTGAATGTGGAAAATTTTTAAGGGACGCTTGGGCAAATCTTGAAAACTCTTCTACAACTTTAAAAGAAACAATTTGGAGGCCAAAAAAGGTGGTGTCCACGGGGGTGTCCGCGGAGTCTTTGTTGTTTGTGGTGCCCATTAGAGTGTAGAGAGTGGTTAGTATTGTGAGGAATTCTTTGAGAGATTGTATGAGTGGAAGGAAAGTGAAAGTTTCTTACCTCCTTGGTGCTTTGAAGGAGCATTCTGTGTGCTGTAAAGAAAGGAAGAGATTCAGAGGAACTTCGAGGAGTTTACTTGGGGAGGAATTAGAGATAAGTTGTATTTACTTATTGAAGTTTGTATGACTTTTCTTTTATATATAAATTCCAAGTTTTGTCGTATCTTCTCCATGAGTTCTGAGTAGTTTTTTTTGTCTTTCTCCTTGTCTTGAGATTTTGTGAAATGATGATTTGAATTGGTTGTGCCATGAGAATGTTAAAGAAGTTGTGATGATCTTTTCAATTCAATCTTAATTTACTTTCAATCTGACCAATTGATTTGTTAAATTATATTGAGTTTTACAAATAAAGTGAAGATTACATTGAAGATTTAGGGAGGTCAAAGTCCTTGAAAGTTGCATGAAAATAAATAGGGAAATAAAAATTATCGGGCGTAGAATTGGAGATTTTAGAGTGAGAGGCTAAAATCCTCAATTTGGTCCTATCGTTTGGGTGCTGAAGTGTAGATGTTAGCCCTCAGGCGAGGGAAACGTGGGAGCTCCGAAGTGAGAGTCGGTATCCTCCCAGCCTAGCCGTAGATTCAGTAACCAAGCATAGGATTAGTTAATGTTCTTTATTCCTGGCCCAAAGGGTAAAGAATAGGTATGCTCCTATTTGGCACAATAAAATTTGAACTGATTTAATTTATCCATTCACTTATATTTCTTGACAAGGAGACGGATGATTTCTTACATATTGAACTTCACATTAGAAACTTTATTAGTAGAATTAGTTAATTAAGAGTTTATTAAAATTTCATTTTTATTTCGATTGTCTATTAGTGACAAATATGCAATTTGAACTATATTGTTGTGATTAAGTATTGATTTTTTAAATCTTAGTTCGTAGCCTCTAGTATTACTCCTTGTGGGATTGATATCCAGGACTCCATTAGAGCCCTGTATTACTTGAGCGATATGTATACTTCCGTTGATAAGTGTGCCTTTGCAATTATTGAATATTTTATACACATCTTTATCAAATCTATAACCGCTGTCAAGTTTTTGGCGTCGTTACCAGGGATTTAAATCTTCTAGCAGTAGTATCAAATTCTTGTATTTTTAAGCATATATAAAGTCGCTGTGAAGTTTTTCTCGCCGTTGCCGGGGAGTAAAAATTAGATTTAAAAAAAATCATAATTAGAGTATCGGATAAAATAGGATAATTAGAAAACTTTTACTTAAATTACAACTTATTTTCATATTTAGTTAACTGTTTTTCGATGTACTTATTTCAATTGTATGCGTAAATTTGGACCTGAAAATCTTATACCCTATGATTCGGAATTTGAATGCACTATTAGGAGAATTACAAAATTAAGAAAAGAGCCTAGAAATCCTGACACAATGGAAAACAATGTGAACAATCAAGGAATAGAAAATGAACATCAACCTACACCTCTACGAGATTATGCAAATCCTATAGCGGATGAAATTTACTTATCCATCCAAAATCCTGATGTAGCTGCTAATTCATTTGAGCTCAAACCTGCTATTATTCAAATTGTACAAAATAATCAATTTGGAGGTACACCAATTGAAGATCCTAATTTACACCTCACTAGTTTTTTTGAACTTTGTGCTACCTTTAAATATGACAGAGTTTCGAACGATGCTGTTAGACTTAGACTTTTTCATTTTTCACTTAGGGATAAGGCTAAGATGTGGTTAGATTTTTTAGCACTTGGATCTATTAGAACTTGGGGAGAACTTTCACAGAAATTTCTATCCAAATATTTCGCTCCATCCAAAACTGCTAAACATAGAAATGACATGACATCATTTTTTCAGATTGATCGAGAGTCGATATATGAAGCTTGGGAGAAGTTTAAAGATCTTCTTAGGAAGTACCCACATCATTCATTACCACATTAGTTGATAATTCAAACTTTTTACAATGGATTAGTGGGATCTCTTGGATTGATTATATATGTTGTGGCTGGTGGTTCTTTAATGTCAAAACTTTTTGATAAGGCTTATTCGTTAATAGAAGAGATGGCTACCAACAATTTTCAATGGTCCTTTGAAAGGGTAAATCCTAAAAGAGTAGCTAGTATCCATGATTTTGATGCAATATCTATGTTAGCTTCACAGATTGCTGCAACATAAAAGAAATTAGATCATTATGGAATGAATTATTCTCCAATACTACTATGATGGAAGAGAATTCATCTGGGCAATATTTGGATGTTCAACCTTCTTATGAGACTTTAAATGCTCTTAACAATAGACCCAACAATCCTTATTCGAACTATTATAACCCAGATTGGAAGAATCATTCTAACTTTAATTGGAATAATAATTCTTCTACAAATCAACAATGGGCAAACAACCCAGTAAACCCATTGGGAAATTCATCCAACAAAGGAAATGTTAATTATAGACCTTCTTATCCTCCAGGATTTAATAGTAACACTCAATTTAAGGAAAAGAAGTTGTCCATGGAAGAGCTGATACTGAACATGGGTCAACAATTGCATAATCAAGGAAATCAATTACAAATTCAAGGAAACTAGTTACAAAATCAAGGAACTGCTATCAAGAATATTAAAAACCAATTGGGGCATATCGCTACTGCGCTTAATAACCAAACATCGGGAACTTTTCCTAGTACTGTGGAACCAAATTCCAAAGATCAAGGAAAAGAAAAGATAAAAGCGATACAATTATGAAGTAGAAAAGAATTGAACAAGAGTGCAGAAAGAAACATAAACTGAAAAAGAGAAAGTGGATACAGAAAAAGAAAAGGATCATGAATACCCAGATTTAAAATATCCACTTACACCAATGAAAATTACTGTGAAGAAACCTTCACCACCGTTTCCTCAAAGATTGAAACAACTCAAAAAGGATAAATAATTTTTCAAGTTTATAGAAATTGTTAAGAAATTAACGGTAAATATTTCTTTCGTAGAAGCTTTAGAGCAAATGTCTAATTATATGAAGTTTATGAAAGATATTTTGAACAATAAAAGGAAGTTCACTGATAATGAGACTGTTGCACTTAGCTAAGAGTGTAGTGCAATTATTCAGAAAAAGCTTCCTGAAAAATTAAAAGATCCAGGTAGTTTCACTATACCGTGTGCTACCGGTGAAAGATTTTATGGAAGAGCTTTATGTGATTTGGGAGCAAGCATTAATCTTATGCCTCTATGAATTTTCAAAAGATTAGGTTTAGGAGAAGTCTCACCTACTTCTGTAACTCTTTAGCTAGCAGATCGTTCAGTCACATATCCTAAGAGAGTTATAGAAGATGTGTTAGTAAAAGTTGATAAATTTATCTTTCCTGTGGATTTTATTATTTTAGATATGGAGGAAGATAAAGAAATACCAATAATTTTAGGGAGACCTTTTTTAGATACTGGAAGAGCTATGATAGATGTTCAAAAGGGAGAATCAACTGTGAGAGTTAACGATTAAGAAGTGACTTTTAACATTACAAAATCTATGAAATACCCTCCTGTTGAAAGAGATAATGAATATTTTCACATAAAAATTAGTGAACATCTATTGAACGAGCATTTTAAAGAATATTTTTAAGAGAAAAACGATTTTGAAGACAAAGATGAAATTATTTTGGATGAAATAGAAAATGAAGAATTAGATTATGTTCAGGAAAGATTTGAGATGCTGGATATTACAGGAAATGTTGATAAGAATCTAGTTCCGTCAATTATAAAACCACCTGAACTTGAATTGAAAATATTGTCTAACCACTTGAAGTATGTGTTTCTGAGAAACTCATCTACATTACCTGCTATTTTATCTTCAGAGTTAAATGATTTGCAAGAGCAAAGACTTTTGGATACATTAAAAAGATATAATAAAGCTTTTGGTTGGACCTTAGCTGATATTAAAGGAATCAGTCATTCAATCTGTATGCACAGAATTATACTGGATGAACAATATAAACCAAGAGTTGATCCACAAAGGAGATTAAACTCAATGATGAAAAAAGTAGTCAAGAAGGAAATTCTGAAACGGTTGGACACTGAAATTATATATCCTATTTTGGACAGTGCTTGGGTAAGTCCAATTCATTATGTTCCTAAGAAAGGAGGGGTGGCTGCTGAAGCACAAGAGAATAATGAATTAATATCCATCAGACAAGTTACCGGCTGGCGTATTTGCATTGATTATAGAAATTAAACATTGCCACTAGGAAAGATCACTTTCCTTTACCATTTTTAGACCAAATAGTGAATAAACTTACTGGGCACAAATATTTTTATTTTTTAGATGGATATACTAGCTACCATCAAATTTTTATTGCTCTAGAAGATCAAGAAAAGACAACATTTACTAGTCCTTTTAGAACTTTTGCTTTTTGAAGGATGTCTTTCGGATTATGTAATGTACCTGCAACATTCCAGAGATGTATGATGTCTACATTTAGTAAGTTAATTGATTATGGAATAGAAGTGTTTATGGATTATTTCTCTGTATTTGGAACATCATTTGACGCATGCTTAAATTATCTTGACAAATTTTTGGAGTTATGCGAAAGAACTAATTTAGTTCTAAATTGGGAGAAATGTCAATTTATGGTTGCAGGAGGATTTGTGTTAGAGCATAAAATTTTGGAAAATGATATGGAAGTAGACCCTGTAAAAATTCAAATTATATCTAAATTAACACCTCTTACTAATGTAAGAGGGGTTAGAAGCTTTCTTGGACATGTTGGTTTTTACAGGCGTTTTATTAAAAAATTTTCAAAAATTACCAAAATCTCAATTCGGTCCTATCGTTTGGGTGCTGAAATGTAGATGTTATCCCTCAGGTGAAGGGAACGTAGGAGCTTCAAAGTGAGAGTCGGTATCCTCCCAGCCTAACCGCAGATTCAGTAACCAAGCATAGGATTAGTCAATGTTCTTTATGCCTGGTCCAAAGGATAAAGAATAGGTATGCTCCTATTTGGCACAATACAATTAGAACTGATTCAATTTATCCCTTCACTTATATTTCTTGACAAGGAGAATGATGCTTTCTTATAGATTGAACTTCACATTAGAAACTTTATTAATAGAATTAGTTAATTAAGAGTTTATTAAAATTATATTTTTATTTCAATTGCCTATTAGTGACAAATATGCAATTTGAATTATATTGTTGTGATTAAGTATTGATTTTTTAAATCTTAGTTCGTAGCCTATAATATTACTCCTTGTGGGATCGATATCCAGGACTCCATTAGAGCCCTGTATTACTTAAGCGAGACGTATACTTGCATTGATTAGTGTGACTTTGCAATTATTGAATATTTTATACACATCTTTATCAAATTTATAACCGCTGTCAAGTTTTTGGCGCCATTTCCATGGATTTAAATCTTCTAGCAGTAGTATCAAATTCTTGTTATTTTAAGCATATATAAAGTCGTTGTCAATAGTCGGCTGGAAGTATGCTCCATCGGACCATTCTCTTAGTCATCCATTTTATCATGGAAGGTAGTGGGTCCACCTGATGGTATCTCAAAATCCTTGGGGGATTTCCTTGTCTTGGGTGAAATTGTAAGAGCAGCCACATTGTGTGGTGATCCTTCCCTTTCCCCGCATCCATTTCCGTGGCTCAGAATAATTTATTTCCATTAGAAGGCCTACTCGACCTCTGTCTCTTAAATAATAAATAAAATCAAGAATACTTCTTTCATCGCTTTCGGAGAAGACCCTGGTGTATAGCTCCAAGCCATCTAGTATATTGATGAATCTTCCTTGAACTTATTCATAGAATTCAAATTCCTTTTGTTTACTTTACTCATCTTGTAGTATTCTGTCATTGAGACGATCAGCGGCTGACCAGGATAATCCATCATTTCAGTATCAGCAAGAATCCAAGTTGGTGTTGTCTCTATCTGTAGCGGAGCATATGACTCTGTGTCCAATGGGATATACGACTTTGTATCCAACGGGATATACGATTCCCCATCTCGGCGTTGCATGTCGAGCAACCCGTATAAAGAACATCTGAAACTCATGGTATCTTCGGCACCATAGCGAATCTGGACTCATCGTCTGTAGCATGTAGGCTAGAATAGGTCTCTCTCATGCTTGGATCGTAGATATTCCCCTTAGGGATAAGAGTGAGCAAATTTTCGCCTCCTTCTAGCGTCTTCTTTCTTCATATAAGAAAGTCCTATGCTTTCGGTGGTTGGCATTTCTATCTTGAGTTCTCCACAATGGTGCATCTTGTGGTCTTTAATCATTGGCAGTGACCAGGCCCCTGGCTAGTGTAGCTATCATGGACGGCAGCGACTAGTCCCCTCCATTAGGTCATGTTGTACTATCGCATTTTTCTTCTTCAGTGAAGAATTAACTCTTGTGCTTAACATTAGTAGCGATGGTAGCCTTTCGTTTTCTTGACGACTGACCACATCCATCTGAGGACCCTCATAGTCCATGTTGACATGACTGAAGTCCATGTTGAAGTCTATGGTACTACCTTGCGGTGCCCTTTCCTTGTTATGTGTGAGGTTCCAGCCATCTTTGAAAGCAAAGCTCAGCCTCTGGCCTGATATATTTTTTCTGTAGATGAAAAGAAAAACATTAGTGAGCTGAAAACTAGTAGGAACAAGAATAAAACAAAGTGTTTATTAAGGAAAATTTTAGTTTATGTTGGTGAAAAAATTGTTCATTTATGATTGTATTTTGTTTAATTTAGTAGAATATCAATTTTAAAGGTAGAAAATAGAAAAAATTTGAATATGTAACTTCAAAAGTTTTCATTTTATTGAGGTTAATTTTATTACAAAATTTGTATCGGTTCACAGACGTTTGGCCAAATAAATAACCCAAAACGATCAAAATTTCAAAATTTCATGCCAAGCAATGTTAAGTTGCGTAATACATCTTCAGATATCGTCCATTGATTGACAACATGGGTCTTTCACCACGAAAATCTACTAGTTGGTAGGCTCCTCCTGTGTAGACCTTTTCCACGAAAAATGGTCCCTTCCAAGTTGGCTCGAATTTTTCACCTATCTTGCGGCATGCAAGAATAGGCTTTTTGAGTACGAGTACGAGATCACCAATTTTGAATGTCCTCTGTTGGACCAATTTGTCGTGAGCTTGTACCATCTTCACTTGATAATGCTCTAAATGTTGTTGTGCTTCTAGTCATTTTCCTTCAAGACTCTTTGGTTCCTCGAGTCTAATTTTTGCACTTTCTTCTATTGTCAGTTTATTGGTGATAACAACTCTTAGATACAGCTTCTAAACTTCTAACGGTAGTACGATCTTGGACCCGTACACGAGCATGTAGGGTGTACACTGAGTGAGAGTCATGAACGTTGTTCGGTAAGCTCACAAAGCTTCTAGCAATTTATTATGCCAATCTCTTTTATTTTCATCCAATGTATTCTTCAAAATATGTACCAGTATCTTGTTGAAGGCCTCAGCTAGGCCATTTTCTCTAGGTATCTCTAGTCCATCCCGTGTCGTTTAACAAAATTATTGATTTTGGTACTTTTGAAGATTGTCCCATTGTCAAAGATTATTCTGCGTGGAACCCTGAAATGGTAGGCGACATGGTTTTGAAGAATTGAAGGATGTGTTGTACTATAACCTCTCGTAAGGGCACTGCCTCTGCCCATTTGGAAAAGTAATCTGTAGCAGCAAGTATAAATATGTGTCCTTTGGAAGACGGAGGGTCTATCGGACCTATGTCCCTACCCCAACACTCAAATGGCCACGAGGAGACTATTGGGTGTAGCACATTTGAAAGTTGGTGTAAGACCACCCCATGTACTTGACACTAGTGACATCTTCCAGTTTTATCCATGCAATCAAACATAATTGCAGGCTAATAATATCTAAGTTTCCTGATCATTATTTTCATCTTCGGTTCTGACTGGTGAGCGCCACACAATTCGGTGTGTACTTCTTGGAAAATACTTTGTTCTTCTGTTCTTCTTAGGCATCATAGCCACATCTTATCAAATGATATTTTGTATTGGACATCACCTAATAGAACATATGACAAAGCCTTTTTTGTGATGTGGTGTGCTGCTGACTTGTCTTCTAGCAGCTTTCGATTCTACAAATAGTTCATCAATGGCTTGAGCTAATCTTCTTTGATGTCAGTAACCGCAATCATCATTTCTTCTTCTTTTCCAAGCTTATATAGATTATCAAAGTCAACTCGAGACAAAACTTATCTTTCTTGTACTATAATATCAACAGAATCCTCTGGGGGACATGTCTGCTCCTTAGCAAGTTTTGCTAAAGCATCATTATGGGCATTATCTCCCCTAGGAATCCAATAGAAAGTTACATTGGGAATCTATTCCAGTAGCTTCATTGTGTATTGATGGAATTCTGCTAATCTCAGTTTCAAAATTTTGTATCTTTTGACGACTTGTTGGATAACGAGATGAGAGTCGTCATAGATGGCAATATCTAGTATGTCCATTGAGATTGCCAACTAATCTGGTAACCAAGGCTTCATATTATGCTTTGTTATTGGTACATGGCTATATCAGGTGATAGGAAAACCTCGACATACCCTTATCTGGCGAGATAAAGATTAAACCAATTCCTGCTTTGCCCAGTATAACTGTGTCTGACCTTCATCTTTTCTGGCTGACAAAGCTTCATCAAAGTATAACTCCCAGCGTTGCGCGCTGGAGAATTCCATTTGTAATACTTGTTCAACTGGTAACTCGTCGTTAAGAGGGGACTGAGTTGGAAGTGGGTGCGCAGCGAGAAAGTCTGCTAAAATTTGTCTCTTGATAGCACGGAGAGGAACAAAGGTTATATCAAATTGTAATAAAATCATTGACCATCTGACTAGATGTTCAGAGAGTGTTTGCCGGGTCATCAAATATTGCAACAGATTAACTTTTGAGATTAGAGTAATCCTATGAGAAAGCATGTAGTGTTTAAGCTTTTGGGCAGGAAAAATTAATGCTAGACAATGCTTCTCAATAGGCAGATACCTTACTTCCGTCGGTATTAGGCGACAACTCAAGTAGTAGAGTGTGTTTTCTTTACCCTCGTCATTGACTTGGGCTAAGAGGGCTCCAAGAGAGTCATCTAAGGCCGCAGTATAAAGTATTAAAGGTTTCCCTAGAATAGGGGCTG
>NEWO01001252.1:100242-113681 GCA_003013225.1 Phalaenopsis aphrodite
GCATTCCACTTGATTGTGAATGAGCTCATAAAAAATCTTTGTCATATCTCATTGATATGTTGCTCCAGTGTTCTTCAATCCAAACAACATCATTGTGTAGTAGAAAATATTAATAGGTGTCCTGAAGGCTGTATGTGTTGCATATTCTGGAGCTATCTTGATTTGGTTATACCTCAACGATCCGTTCATGAAGGAGAAAATTTCATGTGTCGAAGCAATTTCCAGCATCATTTTTTGTATCGGTAACGGGAATTCATCTTTCGGACATGCTTTGTTCAAATCTCTGAAGTCGACACAAACATGGATTTTTCCATTTTTCTTCTTGACTGGAACAATGTTTGTTAACCATGTGAGGTATTTCTCTTCTTTTACAAAGTTAGCGTCTATTAACTTCTTCATTTTGACTATGACTTGTTGTTCTATTTCAAGGCGCATTATCCTGGGAGCTTGTTTTACTAGGGTAATATCTTTGTCCACCCTGAGTTTATGAACTGCAATTTCTGCTAACAATCCCAGCATTTCATCGTAACTCCATACAAAGTAGTCTTTGAATTTTGATAATAGTTTAATCAATTCTAAATATTCTTCATTGTTGAGTAGAGAACTTATAAATGTAGGTCGGGGCTGCTCTTCCGTCCCAAGGTTAATTTCCTTCAATTCATCAATATTTGATTTGATTTCTTCTTCAAATTTTGGTGGAGCATTTTCTATTAGCTGATCAATAGAGTCATCCTCTATATCGAGGCAATCGTCTTCCAATTCACTAGTAATAACCATGCAAAATTCTGAATCATCGACTGGTCCGACTGTACCAAATCCGAGACCCTCTTTTGAGTTAGGAGTTTGACTTTTAACATCCCATAATTTTTTAAAAAGTTGTAGTTTATCTTTTGGAATTTGCTTTGGAAAATGTCCCTATTTAATTAACTTTTGTACACAAGGCAAAAAGTAACCAAAAGGCAATTCCATTAATTCCTTAGGATCATCACCCAAATTTACATGATTTTCAAGGTTAGTAGAAGTAGAAGCACGATAAAATTTGATCGGCTTTGAACCAGTGCTACGGACCTCCTTGACCTCTAAACTCTCGAACTTTTCAGGGTGAATTGGAGCAACATGGTGTTCACATAGTGGTTTATCCGATCATACATTGTCTCATATTTGCTTTGCTATGTATCTTCTAAGGATATCTCGTACTGAGGTTTCTTCTGTTTTGTCATCATTATTTCATTTTAAGAACTTTCTTCATCATCAATGTAGATGGTCGGCCTATTCTGTTCAACAATTAAATTGGTTCTTGCTCGTCCACTTCCCCGGCCTCGACCTCGGCTGTGCAAACTAAAAGAACCTCCACCAACTCGCTGTAAAAGGTTGGTAGAAGATCGCTGAAGCAGAGTTGAATGGCCCTGCCATTGCAATTCTTCTGAATCTTCTCTTTTACTTGTCGCAATTTCATGAGAGAAGACAATTTTTTTTTTGGAGGTGCGTAGTAGGCTGCATCTTCATGAATTCCAACTTCATCAACTGAAAATAGTTGTAGATCTCCCTTGATGCAATGTTCTTGTCCTTCCTTGTAATACTTAATGCATTGGTGTATAGACGATGGAACCATGTTGTGCTCATGAATCCATGGTCGATCCAATAGAGTGTTGAAAGAGGTCTCGGCGTCGATGATATAGATTTTAGCAGTTATTACTAGTTCTCCAATCTTCATAATTAGTGCAATTGATCCAAGGGCTCTTTCTCTCTTTTGGTTGAATTCTCTTACTCTTAACATCATTTTATCAATCATAGGCTCCTGAGCTTCAATGTCTAAATAAGCCAATATTTGTAGGCTCGTCAAGTTGAGTGATGCTCCAGGATCTACTAAAACTTTGGACAACACAAATCTGCCGATGTTAACGGAGATATAGAGTGGATGATTATGGTCGGCGGTACCGAGCAGCAAATCTTCATCTGTGAAAGTTACCCCTAACTATTCTTTTAATGAGCAAACTTCTTCTGAGGATGTGTTGGCAAATTGGGCTAAACAAATCTCTGAGTTAAGCAAAGCTGTAACCAGAGACTCTCTCATATCCTTTGATAGGATTAGAGCGTCGTAGATACTTAATTTAGCCGACAACTTACTAAGATGAACTAGCACATTATAATCCACTTTGTATGTTCCTCCAATTTTCTCTTTGTTAGGTTGTTCTTCCACTAGTGGAGGAGGAGGTAGCTTATCTCGAGTTACTATTTGCTTTGCTTTATCTACAGGTGTTGTTCTAGGGGGTAATATTTTTCTACTCCTTAAGTTCACTTCTGTAACTTCTTCTTCATGAGGTACCATTATTGAATCTTCTGGTGTTTCTCCTTTGTTGAAACGATCTAAGTTGATGGCGAACGGTGCACCGTGGCGCTCAAGTATTGGTTCTTCACTCCCGGCACTGTCGTAGGCGGTATTGTTGATGTCTTCTTCAATCTTGTCAATGAGTTCATCGAACTTGAGTATGATTTGAGGATCATTTTGGGACTTGAGATCGAGGCTAGATTGGTCAAAATCAGTTATGTTATCACCATAAATAGTTAAAACATAGCCAAAATCATAATCATTATATTCATAAGACCTAGAGGGGTAAAAGATAATCATACAAGGTTAGGGGTTAGAGGATTTTCTTCCCCAAATCTGAGACAACTAATCTAGCAGAGGCAGCCCCTCTCCTACCCTCCATGCTATCAGTCTTCGTGGTGGTATTCTTCTTCTTCTTCTTTGACGATGATGATTCTTTTGGTAAAACCTTCATCTCGGGTTTGGCAGGCTGAAGATTCTGAACGGGAGTTTGTTTTGATTCATATTGGATTTGGTTTAGGACCCTTTTGAGTTTGTTCCAAGTTGTACTCCATCCATCTTTTCCAGTATACGGGTCAATCGGAGAGATTGGCTCAGCCAAAATCATATTTATGGAACCTTTTCCAGGTTCTTTTAAATATTCTTTCGGGATCATTATATTTCCTTCTTTAAGATTTTTCTCGATCAAATTCTTGAAGACAAAACATTCTTCTATGGTATGTCCAAGCAACCAGAGATATGGACAATAGTTTGGTTGATCTTTCTTATCGACCTCTTTGGGTTTCTTTGCATCTGGTAGTCTAAACTCAATCTTCTTCATCAGACTTATGAACATCTTGGATATGACTTCGTCTTTGAAGGAATACACCACTTTCTGTCATTCTGCCAAAGATATTCTCTTATTCTCTGCCCGGTGTGATCCTCCCTGAGGCGGTCGCTGGCTAGACTGGTCGCATTGTTGTGTCTATTTTTTAGTATGTTATGACAAAGATTGACGAGGATTTTCTACGTGTATCATCATTGGTTGCTTTCCTTTATCAACAGTTGTCACTGTTCCTGACTTCTTTTCAAATACTCTAGTTGCCTTGGATTTCTCATGAGAATCCATATGTTTGACTTCTTCTTGAAGACTGTTGGCTTTGCTGAGTAGCTTCTGGAAGGATTTAATGGTGAGTCCCTTGAGCATGAAAGCTACTAGCCCATGAATGGTCTTGAGTAAGATGATGATTCTGCAGCTGAGGTTCGCATTTTATGCTAAGGTTTCTCTACTTCAAATTATAGTCCACGAAAGTCTTATTGGCTTTTTGCTTTTCCATTATGAGATCTCCAATAGAGACGTGATGTTGCACTCCCAAAAATCTTTTCACGAACAATTGTTCTAGCTCGGTGAATTTCTTAACTAATCCATTGGGTAATTCAACATACCAATCAAAAGAGATTCCTGACATGCTGCTAACAAACTGATTGAAAAGCAATGCTTCGTTACCTCCAGTATTACCAAAACTGGCTCGAAAATGTGTTATGTGTTGTCTGGGATTTCTAGTCCCATCGAATATGTTAAAGTTCGGCAACACAAAACCCTTAAGGTAGGATACGACATTGAACTCCTTCGGGGAAGGTCTACCCTTTAAAACCAATGCACCACCCTTAGATTGGGTTAAGGCCTCTCGAACTTGCTCGAGCATTTGTTTAAATTTCTTTTCTGGCATGGCGCTTGATGGAGAATCTTTCTTTTGTTGCTCATCTCTGTTTGCTGAGGCAACTTCTCTCCTTTCATCTGTGATATATATAATCTCCGGTTGATTGACTTCTGGAGAGGCTAACTATAGGGGATGAAATTGTCCTTGAACTGTGGCCTTGGCTGTCATGGTTGCGGCCATCTCTTCCATCCTTTTCTCCAATTGGCTGACTTGTTCATCCCTTAAGAAGATAGCCCTACGCAGCCCATCCACGGTATTCTCTTCGACGAGAGGTTGAGTGTCACTCGCAGATGCAACGGCTCTGGTTTCAATGACATGGATATCCATAAAATCCTCTTTAAGGTACTCGTTAAAGTCAAAATCTTCATCATCATCAAATGAAACTCCATGTTCTCGGGCCAACTCAGAAATCTCAATCCTGAGCTTTTCGACCTTTCCTTCAATTATTGATTCTTGGATTGTCTTAAGGCCTGGAGGACCCTGCTAGACCTCCTCCCCTTGCTCCTCCATCTCACTTGCAATCGCTGCAAAAATGTCAGATACTTCAGACCCTGGCTTCATTCCATGATCTTGCCTTATGGGCTCATGGATTGTATCGGTGCAGCAACCTTGGATATCCATACCTTTTTATTTGATGGTGATGTCTTGAGACAGGGTGTCTTGGTAGAAACATCGGTATGTTAAGGAAAAGTATGCTCCCCATGGTGTGGACCAGATACAGTACTGGGCAATCTCTTCATCTTTTCCTTTGAGACTTTAAGAACATCCTTGAGATGGGTGATTGGTATAATTCTCGGACCCAGATGTGACTTAACTGGTCGACGGCCCGCAGGTTTAGTAACGATGGAATTGCTAGTAACCATGGTTGTATCAACTCTGCTTCCCAAACAGAACCAAACAGGAATGTGAGTAGACAAAACTTCAGTTGATTTTTGAGATTGTCTGACAGTTCTGACGTCCCTTAGAATTTCTTTCTTCATGCGAGGAGTTACTGCACGTCCCACTCATTTGAGTAACTCGTCAACTAAACAACCTTCTTTGGCAGCTAGTTTCTAAAAAACTGAACTGACTCGGGTGATAAGAGTAGGCTTCTTCCTCTCCCCACCATGTCCATGAAGTGATGGTAAAGCAGGAACAATCTTTTGGATACTTTTGTACCCATTGGTATCTATTAAGGGATGGAACCTACTCCCTTGCAGAGGTGGATAGGTCTCCGACAGTGCTGACTCATCCTGGTGAAGATTTTCATCAACAAGTACTTCCTTAGAAATCAGGACTTTATTAGCCCTCCGAACCTTCTTGTTACAATTTCTCTTTTGGGTTCGGGTTAACGGTGCAGTCCTCGAACTTGATCTAATTTCAAACACTGACGGCGGGACGACCAATCCTCCAGTCGGATCTTCAAAGATCATAACTTCTTTTCCCTTAGCAGCAGTGGGAACAGTAGGCTTGGCAGGTGTCGTGGTGGCAGTAGTCTTGAACTTCTTGTAAGAAGAAAAATCTTGAGGGCAATTCAAGTTAAAATCGGCAGACAGTTCTTGAACCTCTGGAGCGACGACTTTCATTATGACCAATGGGGCTTTCCCGAGGATGACTTTGAGATCTTCAAATTCGACTCCAATCTTGATGGTGGGAGCGACATTGCAGGCATTGCGGTTCGTCGTTAGGTTGTAAGAGAACGTGAGCGTTGGGAATGCCAATGCGGCAGCTTAAAAAAAGAAAGCTCTAGGGTTAGCTTATTGGTCAATACCTCGTAATCCTAGTGCGAACACTAAAAATTAACAGAGGTCGATCTGTAGACCGGGTAAGTCTTTAATTAATTTGTGGAAATTTTAAGAATTAGTAAAAATAGCTTGAAATTAGAAAGCTTTAATTAATATAAGGAATATTAAAGAGCAAGCGCAGCACAACACAATCTGATTTAATTTGCAAAATAACAAATCAAACTCAAAAGGGAAAGTGAAGTTTAGGACCCAGTGTGGGACCAACTTAACAACCCATATTGAGATTAAAAAGTCCTTAATGGCCTCCTGAATCTCTCTATTCAAATGTGCTTGAGCAGACGGTCCTGAAGTCCAAAGAGTTGACCGTACTTAAGATAATCCAAAAATCTCAATGTTTCTACTTATCCACACGGCGCCACCTTGTCCTCGTCCACTCCAAAGGCTCCACACGTCGCTCTGCCATTTGACACTGCAAGCCATGTAGCCTCCACGCGGACCGCACTTTATGCACCATGGATCTGTCCGGCTTGATCTACTCCATTCGTTGAATACACACACGATGGGACGACTCTCCGTTATCATCCCCAAGTGACCTAACCCGTGAGCGGTTCACACTAAAACCTTAAGAACTTGGCTTAGACTCAATCAAAGCGCATTAGGTTTGTTTCTAAACCTTCATCTACTCAAGACAAACACATCTATATGGTTTATACGGTATAAAATATAGTAAATACATATGGAGAGTCAATACAAGCTCGGTTTAGGGTTAGAGTTCAATACCTTTGTCTGATAGGAGAGGCCTCAATCAAATGGTTATGGTAGCTTCATTTGGTCCCAACAAACCTCCAGATGAAGTCTCAGGCCTTGGTGAATTGTCTATGTATGATTTCGACCAAGCTCGATTTCAGGTGTTGATCAAAGTCTATGCTAGGGGCTATTTCGGAGGGGGCTTTTATGGGGAATCAACTTCTCTCAATGTGGGGATGGTGTGTGCACAACTAATTGAATTTTTGTGTACTATGGAGCTATGGAGAGTTCTTTCCTGGTTTTAGGGCAAATTTCAGTGGAGAAATTGGCACAAAGGGGTGTCTATCAATGGCTGAGAGCAAGGGGATTGCACTTGGGATGGTTTGGAGAAGCTCCAATGAGAAATTGGCAGAGTTTCCCTAAGGTTCCAAGCACTTCCCTTTTGGCCGTGGAGATCTCCATTTAGAGTCATGGCTGTCTGGTGGAGCTCATGGCTTTGAGTTGGGTGCTAAAGCTTGTTGAGGTGGAGGGAAGAAAAGCTCTAATGGCCAATAGGAGCGAGCGAAGTCAGGGAGGTTCAATTTTAAGTTTTGGCCACTTGGGGCTCCCTTAGGCTGGTTGTTTCAGGCGGCTGAGGAGGTGGCTGGCTAGGGTTCAGTCACTTCTTGGCTCAGGGAGGTCAGAGGGTGCATAATGATGGTTAACCCCCAAGGATAAGCAATGATGAAGGAGATATTTGAGTTTAGGCCAAATATGGGGTTAAATCCCTTAAATCAAGGGACCATTGGTCCATAGCTCATTTTGGCTGGTTCAGGTGGGTTTAGCCTAGTCCATAAGGTGCACTAGGTGGTTGTGGTGTCATTAATTTGGTGGCTTAGGCATGGCTAAGTCAATTTTGGTGCATGGGTCCAATTTGGGTCCAAATGGCTAAACATTGTGTTTAGGTTAGGCTAACCATGACATTGAGCTCAATTTATTGATAAAAAATTGTGTAGATGATTGTCATGAAGATTTTTGTTGAATGATTGAAATGATTTTGAGTTCAATTGGAAGCTCAATTTGAAGGATTTTGGTATTTTAGTCAATTTTGGCAAGTTGGGCTAGACTTGGGTCTAGATTGGGCTAAGGTTTGGCTCAGTCCAAATTGATCATTGAAAATGTTCTATAGGAATTTCATAAAGAGTTTTCAACATAAATTGGGTGTCAATTTCATTCAATTTGGTGGATTTGGAGACAGCCAATTTTGGGGCAAATTTGGGAATTTTTAACTTGGGTTAAAATTAAGCGAAATTGAGGCTTCACCAAGGTCAATTGAAGGCCGAATTTGATTTGTAGGAGTTTTACAAAGAGCTTAGGATTCAAATTGGGGCAAATTGATTAGGCTATGGGGTTCAATTTGGTGGGATTAAGTCATAGGGCCAAAATTGGGGTTTTGATGTAGATCAAAATTGAGCTCAAAGTATGGGCCAAGTAGGTCTGGGTTTGGTTTGGATTGATCAAATGAAAGATAAATTTGAGTTTAGGATTGAAATTGGGGGGAATTAGGGCCAAATTGATGGACATCTGAGGTGACTTTGGGGAAATTGGGCCTTTAAAGGTAATTTGGGGGTTTTGGTCAAAATGGTCAAATTGGGCTCAATTAAAGGGTTTAAATTGGTTTTGGAGACAATTGAAGTGATTTTGGAGGTTTGGGGAAAATTTGGGGTGCCAAGGGTTATTTTTGTAATTTTGCCAATTTTGGGGGTATTTGGGTAAATTTAGAATTTTTTATGTTTTGGGTAATTTGAGTAATTTGAAATGGTTCGAAATGATTTTTGAACAAAATTGGGTATTTTTGGGTGAAATTGGGATTTTTGGCCAAATTTGGGATTTGGGGGTGTTTAGGTAATTTGGGTGTATTTAGGGGCAAAAGGCCAAGTTGCGTGTATTTAGTGGCAAAAAGCCAAGTTGGGTATTTTTGGTAGAATTGGGAAGCCAACCATTATATGTGAATTATGGATCATTGGAATCCCCATTTGGGTCCTCTATGTATTGGTCTTAGCTAAACCCTAACCAAAGCATCAAGTGATCCAAGTCAACCATTTTGGGTTTGGGTTGTGAGTGATTGTGGGTGATAATGAGTGTAGGTGAGTGAACTAGCTCCAGACCAACACCCAGGGCTAACGCTAAGGTCAAACAATCCTATGGCGGCTCATCTTGAGATCCCTCATACTAACCCCACCTACTAAGTGCTAGAGGTTAGGACCAATATATGGAACTTCAAGTTGAGCAAAGAGGAGTTTGGAGTTCCTAATGATGAGGGTTCCTTATATTTTTTATGAATAGTCAATAAAAAAGTCCTATGGCTAGTTCCTAGGCTACTAAAGAGGGAAAACTAAACCTCAACCAAAAGTGAGGTCAACATGGGCCTGCCAATATAAAGACACGAATCTCATGTTGGATGGAGGTCTGGAAGTAAGACCAGAGATATTCATTCTACTTCGAGGACCTCTACTTCTAGTGACCCTACTCTTTAAGAAATTTTGGATCAAATGATGATCCAACAAGAAGATATCTTAAGAATGATTCATAGAATGGAAAACATGGATACCAGAAATGCTCACTCTGATGATTTGATAGAACAAAAGTTCGAATAAGATGCTGTTTATGATGATGCGATGGTCAAATATATGAATGGTGATCACTCAGTTCAGTTTCCTACTCATCCTATCCTTACTCCATATCAGCAGCAGAATTTGAATGTGGAAGAAGAAGAAGAAGAAGACGATGATTGGTGATATGTTAGTTTGATCTTTCTTTTAGTTTATGTTCAATTGTACTGTATTATTTTGTTATTTGTTTTGGTTATATTATTGAGACTATTTGTTGTTAGATAGTGAAACTTTGTATTATTTTAGATATTAAGTTGTGAAATGTAGAATTCTAAAACTATTTGTTATTTGAAATTCAGCTTAATTATGTTGTTAGTATTTAGTATTTTGTTAAATGTATTTTAATTAACTCTTTCTAAGCAGATTTCATATGTATTATGTGCTATTTAATGTTTTTAAGTTTTGTAGCTTTTTATATTATCACCTGCAATGTTTCAGAATTAAGTTTCAAAATCAGAATATTCAATAGGTAAGTCTTTTCTTTATGTATTTAATGATTTCTTTCACCCTTTATTTTTTTCAGTTCTTCATGCTAAATCTTTTAAAAATCTAAGTTTGGGTGGGGAGGAAAGAAAAATTCCTTTTTAAAGAAAGAAATTTAATTTTATTTGAGGTTAAATTTAGATAACTATATTTATGTTTCTAAATATATAGTAAATTTAAGTAAAAATTTTCAATAATAAAGGTGAATTTTAGCGAGTAAGATATTCGTATAAGATAATAAGACTATGTTTTTCTATTTTAAGTAAAGAAATTTATATTTTTGAAGTATTAAAAGTCTTAAAGATTCATGTAAGAAGAAAAGAATTAAACTTTATGAAATCTTTAAGATAATATAAATTTGTTAAGTGAAGAAATGTAAAAAGTTTTTGACATTAAGAAGATGATAGTGAAGTTCAAAATCATTACAAGCTATCCAGATATAGTAATTCTTATATATATATATATATATAAAGAAAAGAAAATAAAAATGATAAGGATCCTGAAAAGAAAAGAAAAGAAAATGATAATCTGGGGAGAAGCTTGAGGAGATGTCTAGTTAAAAATTGGCTTCACTTGAATCAACTTAAAGAAGAAGGCTTAGCTACATTTTCTAAACTTATATTTGAGTATTAAATTATTTAATACTAAAGTTTCATGAAGATCTTTTTCATATGGATATTCTAAGTGACTTTAATATGACGATTTGCAATTTTTCTTGAAAAAAATAGAGAATCATAAATCTTAAACTTGATTGCTGGATATTCTTATACCTTTCGTATTAACTGGAGTTGATTTTAATTTTTTTTAAGTTATGTTATTGTATTTAGTCGACTAAAATGTGAAAATCTAGAAGTTAAATTCTTTATCATAAGTCATATTTTTAGTAGTAAAGGAGTTACTTGAGGACAAGTAATATGTAAGTTTGGGGGATTTTGATACACCAAAAATATATACATTTTTTGACCTATATTATATACTCATTTTTTGTGATATTGCACTTCAATGGAAAGAATTTTTAATATTTTCTTGCAGGTTGTTGAATTTTAGGACTTGGAGCAAAAAAGAAAGCAAAAAGAATGAAATTTGGAATCAAAATGGAGAAGTGAAAATTTGTTCAGCACCGAGAACGCCAGACTGGGTGCCAATGACACCGTTTAACAGAGAACATCGAATTAAATTACGGACCACTGGCACCAACAGCGCCCGTATCAGTTCAGACCCTGTTTCTAGAAGATTCGACGAATTTGGACGCTTTTTGAAGAGTTTTTGGATGCGCCTATTGGAGAACCGACTCTATGCTCTATTTGGGGCCGAAATTGATCAGAAATTTGACTCTTTTTCGCCATTCCTCGCCACCATTCATTCTCTTACATACCATACACTTTTCCATCTTCATTCCACCACAGTTTTGGAGTCTATGAGTAATTTTTCTTTAAGAATTTAGAGTTTTTGTGTTGAGATTAAGTGTGAATCTTTCTCTAAGAGTGTTAGAGAAGGAGAAAAGTGAGAGATTTCTTCTTCCTACATTTTCTAGGAAAGGCTACAAGGGATTGCTTTGAAAAAGAGTTTCATATAAGTGTTGTTTGCTTTTATAGTGTTGCATGAACTTTCTTTTATATATGAAATTTGTGTTTTGTTGTATCTTTTTAATGAAGTCTGAGTAGTTTCCTTTATCCTTCTTCCTACTCTGAGATATGGTAAAATGAAGGAATAATATAGATGTGCCAATGTTAATATATAAAATAAATTGTGATGATTTCTTAACTTCGAACTTAATTTACTTTTCAATCTAGCCAATTAAATTGTTAAAATTTGTTGTGAAACATATGATACAGGAAATGGAGTATGAGTTCTACACAGAGTGAGAATCACATTTGATTCCATGAAAGAGAATTTTGTTCATGGAATTAAGTGCAAATAAATAGGGATATATATTTTTTGGTGTAAAATTGGAGATTTTAGGGTGACAGACTAAATTCCTCAATTTGGTCTTAGTGTTTAAGAACTAAAGCGAGAGTTAGCCTTCAGATGAAGGGAAGTGGGAGCTCTAGAGTGGGAGCCAGTATCCTCCTAGCCTTGCCACGGATTTAGGGACTAAACCTAAGATTAACCAATGATTTTTTATAACACTGTATCAAGGTAGAGGATTAAAACTGCTCCTATTTGGCATAATATATATTAAAACCATTTATCTCATCTCATTTTACCAAAATCTCATTGTAGTTAGAAAAATGCTTTTTCACATAAGAAATCTTCATCACATAAACATAGTTTAATAATTTAGTAGTTACTGTTTAAACTTTGCATTTCAGTTTTGCTAATAGTTAAATAATTTAGTTATGATAATATTTTAACATTCGAAATTAGTGCCAGTAATTTTGTTTTACTTTCTGTGAATTTCCTAGTTAAATTATCATTTCAAATTTAAGCCTTCCCCGTGGGATCGATATTTTGGGCTTAAATAGAAAATCTTTTATTGCTTGATAACGATGTGTATACTTGCATAGAATCCCAACATTAATTGCTTAAATTTCTTATTTATAAAAGATTGCATCAAGTTTTTGGCGTCGTTGTATAGCAGAGTCAACTTTGTATATTTTGCACAACTATATTGCATCGTGGGATCAATGCCTACTAAAAAACTGGCTTCACATTTAGCCAACTTTAGGAAAAGGGCTTTATTACATTTTATAAACTTGTATTTGAGTATTAGCATCCTTACTAATAAAGTTTTCATGAAATTCTTTTTCATATGAACATTCTACGTATCTTTAATATAAAAAATTACAATTCTTCTTAAGATGAATAGAAAATAAAAAATTTTAGACTTGAATGTTCTTATACGTTAAGTTTTAATATAAGTTATTTAAATTTTTTTTTTAAGTTATGTTATTATATTTATTAAACTAAATTATAGATATTAATAAGTTAATTTCTATCATAAGTCATATTTTTATGTCGTAAAAGAGTAACTTGAGGACAAGTAACATTTAAGTTTAAGGGATTTTGATACACCGAAAAAATGTGAAATTTTATGTATACATTTTATGCTTAAATTTAGTGATATTGCACTTTAAAGAAGGTCATTTTCGCATTTTGTTGCAGGTATATTGATTTTAGGCATTTGGAGCAAAAAGGAAGAAATTTGGAATCAAAATACAGAGAAGCAGTGCCAAAGGCGCCAGAATTAAGAGAGCGTGGAACTCCAGTAAACAGACACCATAGGCACCAAAGACGAATCTAACAAAATGTTGGCAGTTATTGATTATTTTTTAGAGGTTCTAGAAGACTCTATGTAATTTAAACGCCCCATGGAGTGGTTCAATACATCTAAACACTTGAATAAAGCTCTTGAATGAAAAGATATATCTCTTGGATGAAGGGATTTGTCTTTTGATGTGAAGAGGTGTGCCTCTTGAGGAAAAATGAGGGAATTTTGAATTACTTTAGAGAAAGGGGACTGGCGCCACTCTTAAGAAATATAGGTCTTGGAGTATGCGGCATGTGGAGTCTTTGAAAAGGACTAGAGAGTTAGGATTTGAACTGAGTTTTCTTCTAGAGATTGTAAGAGGAGAGGAAAGTGAGAGACTTCTTCTTCATTAAATTTCTAAAAGAGAATTTAGAGTGATTGTAAAGAGAGAAAGTGCTTCAAGGGAACATCAAAAGATTTTCTTGAGGAGTAGTGGAGATAGGATGTATTCTTTCTTTTGTTTGTTTTATATATATATATATATATATATATATATATATATATATATATATATATATATATATATATATATATATATATATATATATATATATA
>NEWO01001253.1:47594-68361 GCA_003013225.1 Phalaenopsis aphrodite
TATATATATATATATATATATATATATATATAAATGGGTTACCTCCGATGAAGCGCTTGTTTAACATCATCGGTCCGATGTACCATTTGATTAGTTGGGTTGACTTAACATTAAAATTTCTTTAAATTGTGGTATGTTCCCTTCATAGTAACTTTTCCCATTAACTTTAAATATCTTTCCAGTGTTAGGATCTTTAACAATAACAGTTTCATAATGATAGACTTTAATTAATTTAAATGATCCTAACCATCTGGATTTCAGTTTTCCTGGAAATAATCTCAATAATGTATTATATAATAAAACTTCTTATCCAAGTTCAAACTTCTTTTTAATAATCTTCTGATCGTGTCATATTTTCATTTTCTCTTTATAGATTTTTGCATTATCATATGCTTCATTTCTAATCTCCTTAAGTTTGTTGTGTTGCAATAATCTTTTCTCACTAGTATCTTCTAGATTAAAATTAAATTCCTTAATAGCCCAAAATGCTTTATGCTCTAATTCTACTCGTAATTGACCTATTTTTCTAAAATTAAATCTTTATTGGGACATTCCTATAAGAGACTTATAAGTAGTTTTATATGCCCATAATGCAATATCTAATCTAGCGGACAAGTCCAATTTATAAGGATTTATAGTTTTTTCTAAAATTCATTTAATTTCACGATTTGATATCTTTGCTGGACCATTAGTCTGAGGATGATAAACAGTAGAGAATCTATGCATAATATCATATTTCTTAATCAATTTTACGATTCTCTTATTCCTAAAATGAAATTCTCCATCAATAATCATTACTCTCGACATTCCATATCTTGTAAAAATATTTTTAATTAAAAATTTAGAAACACTTTGAGCCTCACATTTGAGTACAACAATAGCTTCAATTCATTTGGACATATAATCAACATTGAGTAATATATATAAATTTCCAAATGAAGGCTTAAATGGTCCCATAAAATCTAAAGGCCACACATAAAAAATTTCAACTTCTAATGTGTAATTTAGAGGAATTTTATTTCTCCTCAAAATATTTTCTACTCGTTGTTATCGATCGCATGTTTTAATATATTCATTAAAATATCTAAAAAGAGTAGGTCAATAAAATCTGGCTTGCAAAATCTTATATGCAGTTTTATTTGTTCTAAATTATCCTCCAAATTTAAAATCATGACATCTTTCAATTATCTGTTGAGTTTCGTCATAAGACACACATCTTCTAATAATTAGATATTTACATTATTTATATAAATATGGTTCATCCCAAAAATAGAATTTTGAATCATAAATGAATTTCTTTAGTTGTGGATTTTTAATATCAGGTGGTAAGATATCACTTACAATAAAATTTACTATATCAGCATACCAAGGTACATTCATTTCATCAATACTATATAATTGTTTATCAGGGAAATTTTCTAAAATTTTATTTGCAAAATTTGTTAATATTTCTCTTTCAAGTTTAGACAAATGATCAGCTATTTGATTATAATTTTCCTTTCTATTAACTATGATAAAATCAAACTATTGCAAAAGATGTATCCATCTAATAAGTCTTGGTTTAGCATCCTTCTTTTGCATCAAGTATTCAATAGCAGAATGATATGTATGCACTATACATTTAGTTCCAATTAAGTAAGGTTTAAATTTATCAAAAATAAAAATAAAAGCTAATAACTCTCTTTCGGTAGAAGTGTAGTTAATTTGAGCATCATTTAGAGTTTTACTAGCACAATATATTACTTTAAACATTTTATTGTGTGTTTGTCCTAAAACATCCCCAATATCATAATCACTAGCATCGCACGTTACTTCGAATGGTTTTTCCCAGTTAGGTGGAACTATTATAGGTGCAGTGAATATTTTTTTTTCAATAATTCAAATGCTTTTATGCATTCCTCATTAAAATAAAATTTCTTATCTTTTTCTAAAAGTTAGCATAATGCTTAGTTATTTTTAAAAAGTTTTTTATGTAGATCCTGTAGAAACCAGCATGTCCTAGAAAGGTTCTTATCCCTCTAATATCAGTAGGAGGTGGTAATTTTTCAATAACTTAAATTTTTGCAGGATCTACTTCGGTGTCATTTTCAAAAATTTTATGCCCAAGTACAATACCTCCTGCAACCATAAATTAACATTTTTCCCAATTTAGTACTAAGTTGATTCTTTCACAAACTTCCAAAACTTTTTCTAAATTATTTAAACATAATTTAAACGAAGTTCCAAATACAGAAAAATCATCCATAAACACTTCCATTCCATTTTCAATAAAATTGCTAAAAATTAACATCATACATCTTTGAAATGTTGCACGTGCATTGCATACTCCAAAGACATTCTTTGAAAAGCAAATGTTACATATGGGCTTGTAAAGGTTGTTTTCTCTTGATCTTTGTGATTAATTGGAATTTTATCATACTCAGTATATCCATCTAAAAAGTAATAATATTTATTTCAAGCCAATCTATCCAATATTTGGTCTATAAATGGTAAAGAAAAGTGATATTTTCTAGTGGCCGTAATTTATTTTCTATAGTCAATACAAATTCGTTAACCAATAACTTATCTTATTGAAATTAATTCATTTTTCTTATTTTCTTTAACGGTCACTCCTCCTTTCTTCGGAACAAAGTGAATTGGACTTATCCAAGCACTGCCTGAAATAGGATATATAATTCCAACATCTAACTATTTTAAAATTTTTTTTAACAACTTCTTCAATTATTGGGTTTAATCTTCTCTGAGGATCAACTTTAGGTTCATATTGTTCATCTAATATAATTTTTTCCATACAAATAGAAGTAGTAATTCCTTTAATATCTGCTAAAGTCTATCCAAAAGCCTTTTTATATCTTTTCAACATTTTTATTAATTTTTGTTCTTAAATTCTAGTTAATTCAGAAGATACAATGACATGCAATGTAGATGACTCTCCTAAAAATGCATATTTTAAATGGGTAGGTAATATCTTCAGTTCAAGTTCAGGTGGTTTAATACTTGATGGAATAAGATTTTTATTATCATTTTCCATCAAATCTAACATTTCAAATTTGTCCTTAATATAATCTAAATCTTCTTCTATCATTTCATCCTAGTTTTGTAAAAGTTCTCCTTGCTTTAACTTGTCTTCAAACTTATCCTTAAATTGTTCATTACTCAAATAATTAGTTGCTTCCATCCTGAAACATTCATTATATGTATCTATTGCAGGATATTTCATAGTGTTTGCAATATTCTATTTTACTTCTTGATCATTAACTCTCATTATTAATTCTCCTTTTTGTACATATATCACAGCTCTCCTTGTTGCAAGAAATAGTCTCCCTAAAATAATAGAAATCTCTTTATTTTCCTCTATATCTAACGCTATAAAGTTTACAGGGAAAATAAATTTATCTACTTTTACTAATATATCTTCTATAACTCCTTTTGAATAGGTTATTGATCAATCAGCTAATTGAAGAGTTACAGTAGTTGGGGAAATCTCTCCCAGATCTAAATGTTTAAAGATCGATAAAGACATAAGATTGATACTCACTCCTAAATCACATAAAGCTTTTTCAAAAAACTTTTCACCAATAGCACAAGGTATAGCAAAACTATTAGGATCTTTTAATTTTTCAAAAATCTTTTTCTGAATAATAGCACTTACTCTTCACTTAGTGCAATGGTCTAATGATCTGTGAACTTCCTTTTCTTCTTTAGTATATCCTTCATAAATTTCACATAGCTTGGCATCTGCTCCAAAGCTTCAATGAAATGAATTTTTATCGTTAATTTCTTAAGGATTTCCAAAAATTTTGTAAATTGTTTATCTTTATTTTTCTGGTTCAGTCTTTAAGGAAAAGGAGTTAATAGTTTTTCTAAGGGAACTTGTGTTTGTTCATTTTCATTTTGGTCACTTTCCATTTTTTCCTTCACTTCATCAACATTAGTTTCTCTTTGGATCCTTGTTTCAACTTCTTTTCCACTTCAAAATTGAATAACTTTAATTTTCTCCTTATTTTGATATTTTGGATTAACTTCCACAGTACTCATAAGAATTCCAGAAGGTCTATTACTGAGTACAGTAAGAATATGTCTTAATTAATTTTCAATATTTCTAATAACAGCCCCTTGATTCTGTATTTAATTTCCCATGTTCAACATTACTTCTTTCATTGTCAACTTTTTTTCCTTAACTTGTGGGTTAGGGTTACAGTTAAATTCCGAATGATAATAAGGTCAGAATTTAAGATTTCCTTGGTTGTTCAAATTTTTGGAGGGATTCATTAAATTATTATAATTGTTCTAACTAAAATTAGGGTGATTTTTCTTTCCAGATTTATAATAATTAGAATAGGGATTGTTATTTTGATTATTTATAAAATTTAAAGTTTCATAAGATGATTGAGTATCAATTACTTGCCCTTGTGAATTTTCCTCTAATACTGGGGTATTTGAGAATAGTTCACTTCAATTTGATCAATCATTTTTGCAATAGCAAAAAATTGAGATGCTAAAATTGACATTGCGTCAGAATCATGTATACTACCTACTCTCTTTGGATTTACCCTTTCAGAGGGCCATTGAAAAATATTAGTAGTTATTTCTTCAATTACAGAGTATGCTTCATCAAAAGATTTTGACATTAGTGATCCACCTGCAGCAACATCTATAATAGATCTAAGTGATCGCACTAATCCATTATAAAATGTTTGAATTATAAATCATTCCGGTAAAGCATGGTGTAGACATTTTCTTAGAAGATCTTTTAAGTCTTTCACATGCTTCATATATTGATTCACCTTCAAATAGACAAAAAGATGTAACATCATTTCTAAGCTTAGTGGTTTTCGAGGGTGGAAAATATTTAGCCAAGAATTTTTGTGATAGTTCTCTTTATATTCTGATAGATCCAGGTGCTAATGAATTTAACCAAGCTTTGTTGTTATCCCTTAATGAAAAAGGAAAAATTTTAAGCCTAACAACATCATTAGACACTATGTAATATTTAAAAGTAGCACAAATTTCAAGAAAACTAGCAAGATATAAGTTAGGATCTTCAGTATGTGTTCCTCCAAACTGATTATTTTGTACCATTTGGATAATAACAGGTTTAAGCTCAAATGAATTAGCAACAACATATAAAAGTCTAGTTAAGTTCATCTACTGTTGGATTAGCATAATCTTTTAAAGGTTTTTGTCAATTTTCATTTATTTGATTATCTAAGTTATGTTCCATTTTTTTAAGTTTTTAATTTATTTTTGTTGTTTTCAAAATTTTCTAATAGTACTTTCTAATTCTAAATAGTAAGGTACTGAACCTTTAGATCCAATATTTCGCATAAACAAATATGATAAGAAAAGAAAATTTTCTAAAAAAAACAGTCTTAAATGTATAGTTATTTATTTTTGGATTTTTGATTTCATAAATTTTTGATATTTTGTATATTTTATCTCTAAATTTTCTAATTTACCAAATCAATTTAATTTACCGTTACTTTCCCAAGCAACGACGCCAAGAACTTGATCCCGGTAAAATATAGTTGTGTAAAATTTATATAAGTTTGAATCCTCTATGTAATGGTACCAAAAGCTTGATGCAATATTTATTATCAAGAAATTTAAGCAATTAATATTGAAATTATACACAAGTATGCGTATCGTTATTAAGTAATAAAGGACTTTCTATTTAAGTCCCGAATATCGATCCCATAGGGAAGGTTTAAATTTGAAATGATAAATTAACTAGGAAATTCACAGAAAGAAAATGAAATTACTGTCACTAATTTTGAATTTGTAAGATGCAATCAAAACTAAATTTTTTAACTACTAGCAAAACTGAAATGCAAAGTTTAAAAAATAACAATTAAACTATTAAACCATCTTTACATGATGAAAAATTCTTATGTTAAAATGCATCTTTCCCAATACAATGAGATTTTGATAAAATGAGATCAGATAAAAGGCTTTAATATGTTTTATACCAAACAAGAGTAGTTTTAATTCTCTACTCTGACACAGTGTTATAGAAAATCATTGGCTAATCCCAAGTTTAGTCTTTAAATTCGTGGCTAGGCTAGGTGGATAATAGCTCCCACTCCAGAGCTCCCACTTCCCTTCAACTGAAGGCTAACTCTCACTTTAGTTTTTAAACACTAAGACCGAATTGAGGATTTTAGTCTGTCACCCTAAAATCTCCAATTCTACACCCAATAAATGTATATTTCCCTATTTCTTTGCACTTAATTCCATGAACGAAATACTCCTTCAAGGAATCAAATGTGATCCTCACTCTGTTGTAGAACTTATACTCCATTTCTCAGATCATATGCTTCTTAACACATTTTAAAAATTCAATTAGCCAGATTGAAAAGTAAATTAAGTTTATAGTTACAAAATCATCATAATTTATTTTATATTTTAATATTACCACACCCATATAATCTCTTCATTTTATGATATCTCAGAGTAGTGAGAAAGATAAAGAAAACTACTCATACTTCATGAGAAAAATACGACAAAACACAAATTTCATATATAAAAGAATCTTCATACAAAATTAATAAACAAACAACACTTATCTGAAACTCGTTCTTAAAGCAAATCCCTTTTAGCCTCTCCTAAGAAATGTAGGAAGAAGAAATCTCTCACTTTTTTTCTTCTCCAACACTATTAGAGAAGAATTCACACTTAATATCACCACAAAACTCTAAACTCTTAAATATAAATCATTAATAGACTCTTGAATGATGGTGGAATGAAGATGGAAAAAGTGTAGCAAGTTGGAATGAAGATGAACGCCTTTTCTGATAAATTTCAGCCCTAAAAAGAGCCTATAGTCGGTTCTCCAACAGGTGCATCCAAAAATCCTTCAAAAAGAGTCCAAATTCATCGAACCTTCTAGAAACAGAGTCTGAACCGACATTGACACTGTCCGCGCCAGTGTCCCGTATTTAATTTCGTTACTCTCTATCAAATTGCATCGTCGGCACTACTTTTGGCACCGTCGACACTGAGTAAAATCCATCAGCCGTTCTATAAGTCTACGTCGTCGGTGCTGCTTCTGGCACCATCAACGCTCAAAATGTCTTCAAAAACACCATTTTGAAGGAGCACCTTCGGCGCTGAGTATTTATTCAAAAATGCCATTTTAACTCTGAATTCCATCTTTTTTGCTTCCTTTTTGCTTTAAGTCCTAAAATTAACAACCTGCAAGAAAATATAAAAATACATTTCATTAAAGCACAATATCACCAAAAATGAGTATAAAGTATGGGTCTAAAAATGCATATATTTTTGGTGTATCAGTATTCATGATAATGATGTTTTTGTTATCTTAATAACTCAAGTTGATGTGTTATGTAAGAAATTAAATAATTATATTATGAATTTTTCTCAAATACCTCAAGCAAGAGAAGAAAATTTATTAGGACAAACCAAAAATTCTCAATCATTAGAACATTACATGTGGTTGCTAATAAAATCAATTACCCATATTCAAACATTTATATCTCCGGTTGGAAAAACCAACCTATTTTTAACTGGAACAACTCTGGTGGTGGAAATCAGCAATGGGGGAACAATCAAGTGAACCCAACAGGAAACTAGAATACTCAGGGTAATTCTAACTATTGACCTTCTTATCCTCCTGCTTCAGTAATCAATAATTTAAGGAAAAAAAGTTGTCTATAGAAGAAGTAGTTTTGCAAATGGGAAATCAGACGCAAAGTCAAAGTGCTGCAATAATAAATATTGGGAATCAAATAGGATAAATTAATAATGCACTTAATAATAGACTTTAGGAAACACCTCCTAGTAATGTTGAAGTAAATCCTAAAGACAAAGGAACGAGATAAGAACAAATTAAAGCTATTCAACTTGGGAGTGAAAAGAATTAAGAGTTGGAAGTCAAAATGAAATTGAAGTTGAGAGAGAGATTAAAGAACCTAAAGAAACTTTTTCTAAAGACGCAGAACAATCTATCTCTTCAACTAAAAATAATTTAGAAAGGCTACTACCTCCTTTTCCTTAAAGACTTAGACAACAAAAGCTTGATCAATAATTTTCAAATTTTTTTGAGATATTTAAGAAGCTTACAATAAATATTTCATTTGTGGAAGCTTTGGAACATATGTCAAGTTATGCAAAATTTATGAAAGATATATTAAACAAGAAGAGGAAGTTTGAAGCTTATAAGAATGTTGCACTAAGTGAAGACTGTAGTGTAATATATCAAAAGAAGCTTCCTCAAAAGCTTAAAAATTTTGGTAGCTTCACTATACTCTGTGCCTTTGAAGAAAAATTTTATGGAAAAGCCTTTTGTGAATTGGGAACAACCATTAATCTCATACCTTTATCCATTTTTTGAAGGTATTTCTCCCACCAATGTAACCCTTCATTTAGCTGATCGATCTATTAATTATCCTAAAAGGGTTAAAAAGAAATACTTGTTAAGGAGGATAAGTTTATTTTCCTTAGTGATTTCATTGTGCTAGACATGGAAGAAGATAAAGAAAATCCTATTATTTTATGGAGACCTTTTCTTGCTACTAGACATAATATGATTGATGTGTAAAAAAGAAAGTTGACCGTGAGATTTAATGACCAAGAAGTAACATTTAATGTTTTAAAGTCAATGAGGTATTCTGTTAAAGAAAAATATTATAGGATGGAAATTATGGATTATATGATTGTTAAATATTACCAAGAAAAATGTAAAGTCATTCTGAGAAAAAATGAAGTTAAATTAGATTAAGAAAGAATGGATAGTGAAATTGAAAGTGATTTTGAAGAAATTTATCAGAGATAAATGTTGAGGATACAAATAATGTTCAAGAAAACTTTGAGATTTTGGATACTACTGAAAATAATAAATCTATAATCCCTTCAATAGAAAAAAACTCCTGAACTTGAGATGAAAGTATTTCCTGCACATTTAAAGTATGCGTTCTTAGGAAATTCATCTACTTTACCTGTGATAATATCCTCAAAGTTAACTAAAGATAAGGAAGCAAAATTATTGGAGACATTAAGAAATTATAGAAAAGCTTTCGGTTGGACTTTACCAAATATTAATGAAATCAACCATTCAATTTGTATGTACATAATTTAATGGAAGAGAATCGTAAACTTAGGGGTGATCCTAAAAGAAGATTAAATTGTATCATGAAAGAAGTGGTAAAAAAAGAAATTTTAAAGTGGTTAGATGTTGGGATTATTTATCATATATCTAATAATGCATGGATTGGTCCTATTTATTATGTTCCTAAGAAAGGAGGACTGACTTTAGTCATAAATGAAAAGAATGAAGTAATTCCAAAAAGACAAGTCACTGGATGGTGAATTTTTATTGACTATAAAAAATTAAATACCTCCACTAGGAAGGATCACTTTCCTTTACCTTTCTTGAACCAAATGTTGGATAGACTAGCAAGACATGAATTCTTCTGCTTTTTTTATGGATATTCTGGTTACCACCAAATACCTATTGCTCCAGAGGATCAATTAAAAACTACATTTACAAGTTCATATAGGGCTTTTGCTTTTAGAAGAATGCCCTTAAGTTTATGTAACACACTTGCAACTTTTTAAAGGTGTATGATGTCTATTTTTTATGACCAAATTGAGAAAGGAATTTAAGTGTTTATGAATGATTTCTCATTTTTTGAAACCACTTTTGATTCATGTTTAGATCATTTAGCAAAGGTTCTGAAACGTTGTGAAGAAACAAATTTAGTTCTCAATTGGGAAAAATGTCAATTTATGTTCACATGAGGGATTGTATTGGGACATAAAATTTTTAAAAATGAAATGGAAGTAGATGAAGAAAAAATTCAAATTATTACTAAATTGCAACCTCCTAATTCAATAACTCTTGTAAGAACTTTTCTAGGACAAGTTGGATTTTATAGGAGGTATATTAAAAACTTTTATAGAATAGAAAAGCCTCTGTGTCATCTTTTGGAAAAAGATACTAAGTTTGATTTTAATGATGATTGTTTTAAAGCTTTCAATATATTAAAAGAAAAATTAATTATTGCACCTATCATTGCAATTAAATGAGCTCAAGGAAATTCTAAAAGAATCTTACTAAAATGCTAGAATTTATAAATAAAAGATGAAAATTTAGCATGACCAAAAGATTTTAAGGAAGAATTTTGAGTCTGGATGGGAAGTTTTATTACAAAATGCACGATTGAAATTATTTCCCGGAAAACCTAAGTCTAGGTGGATGGTGCCATTTATTGTGACAAAAGTTTCTTCTAATGGGACTGTGGAGATTAAAGATCCAAAAACTAAACGTATAATTAAAGTAAATGAACATAAATTGAAGCTTCACATTAGAGAAAACAAGCCCTATTATAAAGAAACTATGATGATGGCTTTGTCAGAGTAAAAACTTTGGATATGTCGGGCTAATGATGTTAAACCTAACGCTTTATGGGAGGCAACCCATAATCTATTTGTGTGATTTGATTTTTGTTTGTTAGTGATGTAGTATTGTGATTATCCTATGCTTTAGTAGCATTTTTAATACTAATTAAGATACGAAAGCATGATTGAAAATTGAAAAAATTCAATGATAGATGAATTAGTGTTCACTAAGATACTGTCACCTAGCCGCCAGATTTGGCGCCTAAGTGCCAGAGTCCTGTGAAGCTGGCGCTTAAGTGCCATAGTTTCTGGACATGGGAAACAACCGCAAAGCAATTTTTCTCCATGTCTTCTCTATAAAACAGCCTAGCCTTCATCAAAGAAAAGAGTTTAGAAGGGATTTGAGATCTTACTTTCTTCCATTGATAGTAGAGAGAATGGAATGTCCATTGGAAATAAGTTTGTGCATAATGATGCCCAAACCTATTTCAATGGGTTCTTAGCACTAAGTTTGGAAAATGTGACGAGCAAGTTGGGGAAGATTGAAGAGGAGCTTTCCAATCTACACAATAAGTTGCATGAGGTGTATCACCAGTATGAGCACTTGGAGTGGCAAATGAAACTTCAATCCGACCACTTGGCTAGTTATCAAGATTACCAGGTATCCTTGTATAGCAAGAACAAAAGGATTCATGAAAAGACAACTATAGAATTTCTTAGTTCCCTTGTCTTCCACACATTTGATCACAAATATTTGGCATTTGAGAATGGTAACAAGAATGAGATCAACAAGGATTGATCATTAGAATTGGATTCTAGTGTTTGTGTTTTGTGTTTGCGTTTCTTTTATTAAAGGGTGTGTTATGTGTGCTACTTTAACTTGTTGTTGATTGTGCGTTAGTTGGCTTGTGTTGGTTTACTTAATTGTGTTATTGTATGATATTGTACTGTTGTTTGAAAGTTTATTAATGAAATTTATGTTTGTGTAACTCCTGTGTTAGAATATTGGAATTAATTTCAAATTAAAAATTGGAAGATAGAAGATGTTGGGGAAATAATAAATATGAGTTCTGATGTTAAATTAAGGAGAAATTTTAATTTAAGAAGCTTGGTCTTGCTGTGTTATACTTAGAACCTAAGGAAAGAAAAAAATTTTGGTCTGGCGCCTACGATCCAGGCCATCCGTACAGCTTGGCGCCTTAGCGCAAATCCTAGGTAGCATTTCAACTGAATCGGTCGAAACTCAAAATATTCACCTATTAAACCAAACCCACACCATTGTTAACGCCTAAGCTACTTCTTCTTTCTGTTTTTTTACAAAAATCAGCCCTATGGATCTTCTTAGAGCTCTGATCTTCAAGTTTCTTGCCTCGAAAACACTGGATTTCATCTTCTTGAGATTAAATCTACATTTTAGCATAGTTATTTTGTTATTTCATTATGGATTTTTTATACATTAAGTGGAGCTGAAAATATGCAAAAATATTTGATTTAGTGGTGAAGAATTCGTGGATCTAAGCTTTGTTATCTTGTAAAAGATTGTAAGAAGCCTGTTTTCTTAATTTTAAAATATATTGGAATTTTTTTCTTCAAATTCATTTTAGATGGCTCCTAAGAAAAAGCGAGAAAGGAGAAAAGAATCCTATGACAGTGTCAAATTTGTCAACTTTAATGCGCAAATTCTTGCTTCTTCAAGAAAATTTCTTTCGGAGCAAAGTTTTTATAAACCTGGTGGAGTATTAAAAAATGTTATTGTGGCACGTCAATGGGAAAATTTTTGGTATTTTACTGTTATTATCGTCATCACTGTGGTTCCAGAATTTTATGCAAATTTAACTGAAGCAAATGATGATGAGGTGTTTGTTCAAGGAAGAAGAGTATAGTTTATTACTGAGAGGATTAATGTGATATATGATGTACCACCTCTGATTGATTGTTTCTATTCATAATTCATTCCTTCTAAGGCAGAGTTGGATCAGATTATAACATATTTGATTGATGGCCATGAAGCCTGAAAGATTCAGAATGATCATAAGGTAAATTTTTCTTCTTCTTAGCTAAATGCCACTTCAAAGGCCTGAAATCAATTTATTTCTACTCGTTTTATTCCTTCAAATCATTTAAGTGAAGTGATTAGAGAAATAGCCATAATAAATTACTGCATTCAAGAGAGGAAACCTATAGTTGTTGACTCTCTTATTTATGATGCTATTAATTCTTCTATGAGATATAATACTACTCCAGTTCTTTGATTTCCTTCTTTGATATTTACTATTTGCAAAGACACTGGAGTAAAGTTTGAACATTGGGAAGAGCAGATCAAGCCACTTAAGTCCATTGGGAAGGCTAATGTTGATGTGTATGGATGACCAAAGGATAGAGTTCAAGGTGCACCTTCTTCTACTACTTCTAGGCCTTCTTCTTCAAGAACATCTACATCCACTACTACTGAGCCTCCATCTGGATTTTGGGATGTGTTAAGCCAGAGATATTTGGAACACGAAAATAATATGTTTTTGAAGCAGTGTCGTATGGAAGATATGCAAAAAAAATTGATCATATAGTAGATTTTGTTAGAAGGAAGAGTGATTATGATGATGCATTAGTGAAATTCATGATGGGAGATTAGTCTCTTGAATTTCCTAAATGCCCTCAATTTAAAACTTTTGAGATTCGCAAGCCTGTGGATGAAGATATCCCCTTTGATTTGATGATGAGGAAAGGATGAAGAGGATTAGATTTCATTTTCTATTATATAGTAGTTATGATTTTTAGATCTATCTTATTAGACTGTTTATGTTTTGTTTCTCTGTACCTTTATTTTCACTACTACTTTTGTTAATTTTTTACTCATAACTGGATATGTGTTGGAGTAGTCTTTTACATTGCAAATTTTCATGATATATCTGCTTTTAATTCAAATTATCTACTGACCAAATCAAAATATGTTGAGATTTTCATACCTATTTTATACTAATTTTGGTGATATTGCACTTTAATGAAAGGTATTTTTGATGTTTTGTTGTAGGTATGATGAATTATGGTCATTGGAGCAAAGAGATGCAAAAACGTTGCAATTTGGAGCAATAACAAGCAAGAAATGATATTTTGCCCTATCACCTTTCGATAAGTCTTTGGATGCTTAATATATTTTACACTTCTTGCATATTTTTGAATGAGATTACACTTTAAAGAAAAGTTTTTTTCATGCTTATTTTGTAGGGCTATTTGTTAGGAACACAACACAACTAAAATGGGGCGAAACAGAGCTAAAACGAAGCCAAACTGAGCGAAACAGTGGAGCTACGCAGTCTGCCCGCCGACGGCGCCAAGACGGCGCCAAAACGGCGCCGACAACGAGATTTACCTGAAAAGACCAAAAAATGACAGAAAAGCTCGCCGACAGCGCCCTCAAGCCCACCGACAGCGCCCGGGACGACTATGGACCGACTTTTGACGGTTATGGGCTGAAATTCAATATATTTGGACGCTTCTTGGAAGGGCTCTTGTGGAACTCTTCATACTTCATCCCTACACTTTAAAAGAACAAATTTAGGTTAAAAAAAAAGGGATTTTATATGAGAGGAATACTAGGGAAAGTGTGGAGAAAGTTTAGGTTTCTTAGAATAGGAGTAGAAATGTAGATTTCTACCCTTTTGGAGAGATTGGGAGGGGATTTTGAGAGAATTTGTAAGGAGATGTTCTAGCATTGCATGGATCGGCGGGAGACTTTATGGGAGAGATTGTCTTCTTTCTATCTAGGGAAAAAGCTAAGTATTGTGTTCTTCATTATCTTATGGTTTTGTAAACACTTATCTAGTGGATTTGCTTTAGTTAAATGAAGTTTCCGTTGTGTTTTCTTTGTGCTTTGTGATGGGCTTCTCTTACTCTCTCTTCTTGTTTGGAAATAAGAGCATGAGAAGATTATGACGTTGTTTTCATTTTACTTTTTTTTTGTAATGAGTAGAATTCATTTTTAGGATTTTGTGATGCATGTTAGAAGCGGATTCAATTATCAATGTGATGGTTTTGACTTGCACTTTATTTAAATTACAATAAAGGCCTCTTGTAGTGTTAAAGTTTGTTATAATTGCATTAAGACCCGAGAGGGCTGTGTAATTCTCAACAAAGTAAAACCACATTCAGATTCCATGGATGGTTAAGTTCATGGGAGTTGAATGCAAATAAATAGGGAAATGTACTTTGATAGGCGTAGAATTGGAGATTTTAGGGTGACAGACTAAAATCCCAAATTCGGTCATATTGTTTGAGTATTGAAGTGAAGGTGTTAGCCCTCAGGTGAGGGGAACGTGGGAGCTCCGAAGTGAGAGTCGATATCCTCCCAGCCTAGCCACAGATTCAGTAAACAAGCATAGGATTAGTGAATGTTCTTCATGTCTGGACCAAAGGGTAAAGAATAGGATTGCTCCTATTTGGCATATACAATATTTAATGCATCTCATTCCTTTACATTCTCTAATTCATTACATAAGAATAGTAGTTTGTAATATCTTAAAATTCTCCAAACCAATTCATCCAAAAAGGGTTATCTTTAGAATTAATATTTACATTTAGTTATAGTTACTATCTTTACATTTAACACTTGCATTTAGGAGTAGTTGACAGATGAAACATCATTTTAATTGACATTCCAAACTAAGAACTAACTGTAGTATACTAGGATTTAACAAAAAACCTTTTACCTCACTTCCTTGTGGGATCAATAAACGGGACTCCGCTAGAGCCCTATATTATCTGAGCAATACGTATACTTGCATTTGAAATTGTGACTTTACAAAATCATTATAAATAATAAATCTGGGTTTTTGGCGTCGTTGTCAAGTTTTTGGCGTCGTTGCCGGGGAAGCTTCGGTAAGAACTTTAGGAGAATTTTAATTGAATTAATTAGGCTTAGACTTGGAAAACTGTAGTGTCGTAAAAACTGTTTTGTGTGAAAAGTGTTTTTATATGAAAAAGTGTTAAAAAAACTATTTGTGTGAAAAGAAGGTGTTCGTGAAAATGTTTTGTTGTGTTGAATATATTTCATCTGTTATTTGTTTAATTGTTAAAGTATTGTTTATTGTGTTGCATATGCGAAATAAAGGAACTGCAGGACTTGTGCCTTATGATCACGAGTTTGAAAAAAAAAAGAAATAAAAATATAAAGAGGACTCAAAAAACTAGAAATGGAAATCGATAACTTTCAAAATAATAACTTGGAAAATCATCATACTTCATTGAGGGATTACGTAAATCCTACGACAAAGGAAATTCACTCAAGTATACAAAACCTTTTCGTAGAAGCTGACTCGTTTGAAATAAATCCTGAGATTATCTAACTTGTGCAGAACAATCAGTTTGGGGGAACTTCTTTGGAGGATCCCTATTTGCACTTATCAAATTTTATAGAACTTTGTGTTATATTTCGTTATAACGGTATGTTAGACGATTGTGTTAGACTAAGGCTTTTTCCTTTCTCACTAAGGGATAAGACTAAAATGTGGTTATACTCGTTAGCACCTAGCTCTATTAAAGATTGGGAGGAGTTAACTCAGAAATTCCTAACTAAGTATTTTCCACCTTCAAGAACTACTAAACTTAGAAAAGATATTATCTCATTTTATCAGTATGAAGGGGAATCAATATACGAAGCCTGGGAAAGATTTAAGGAACTCCTAAGAAACTGTCCACATCATGCTCTGCCTGATTGGTTAATCATTCAAACTTTTTATAATGGGTTAGTAGAATCTCTTAGGTTTATAATTGATGATGTCGTTGGTGGAACATTAATGTCAAAATTAGTTGATGAAGCGTACACATTAATTGAAGAAATGGCTACAAATGAATTTCAATGGCCCTCTACAAGGGTAAATCCTAAAAAGGTAGCCAGTGTTTATGATATAGATGAGATTTCAATTCTTGCATCTCAAGTTGCTGCAATATCAAAGAAGTTGGACCAATTTGGAATGAACCAAACTCAACTCACTCCAGTAAGTGAGGAAAGTTCCTTAGGGCATATGATTGATTCTAACTTCTCATATGAGACTTTAAATACCATAAACAACCCATATTATAACTTTTACAACCCTGGTTGGAAGAACCATCCTAATTTTAACTGGAACCATACTACTGGCGATGGAAAATAACAATGGGAAAACAATCATGCAAATCCTAATGAGAGTTGGAATAATCTGGGGAACACAAACTATAGACCTTCATATCCACCGGACTCTAACAATGATCAACAATTTGAGATTAAGAAGATGTCTATTGAAGAATTGGTACTGCAAATGAAAAACCAGTTGCAAAGTAAAAATGTTGTGATTAAAAACATGGAGAATCAACTGGGACAAATTGCTAATTCACTTAGCAATAGACCCCAAGGAACACTTCTTAGCAACATTGAGATTAACCCTAAAGAGAACACTAATGAACAAGTAGAATCTGTCCAATTAAAAAGTGGAAGAGAGATAGAGGATGTGGTTAGAAAAGAGAAAAATGTTGTGAGAGAAACAAAGGAAACTAAAAGACCTGAAGAACATGTTTCTAAGGATCTAGAGAAGTTAATATCTCCAACTAAAATCAGTTTGGAAAGACCACCACCTCCATTTCCTCAAAGACATAGACAACATGAGTTGGATAAAAACTTTTCAAAGTTTATCGACGTACTTAAGCAGTTAACGAAAAATATTCCTTTTGCTGAAGCTTTGAAACAGATGCCAAGTTATGCAAAATTTATGAAGGAGATATTAAACAAGAAAAGAAAATTTGGGGATTACGAGACAATTGCACTAAGTGAGGAGTGCAGCTCTATACTTCAGAAAAATTTTCCTCTGAAACTTAAAGATCATTATAGCTTTACAATTCCTTGTGTAATTGGAAAAATATTATGCGGAAAAGCTCTATGTGATTTAGGATCGAGCATTAATGTGATGCCTCTATCTATATTTAAAATGTTAGGTTTAGCCAATATTTCTCCCACTACTATAACTCTTCAGTCAACTGGTCGATCTATCATTTATCCAAAAGGGATTATAGAAGATGTGCTTGTTAAAGTGGATAAATTTATCTTTCATATGGACTTTATTGTATTAGATATGGAGGAAGATAAAGATATTCCCATTATTTTGGGAAGACCTTTTCTTATTACTGGACAAGCTATGATAGATGTGCAAAAAGTAAAGTTAACTATGAATATTAATGACCATGAAACCACTTTTGATGTCTTAAAGGCTATGAAATATCCAGCTGAGAGAAATGATGATGATTGTTTTAGGATGGATTAAATTGATTATCTAAGTAAAAACTATTTCCAGAAAAGTTTTGAGAGTAAGTTAACAGATGAGTTCGAAATGGGCTTTCATGATGAGTCTAAAATGTTGTTTAAAGAAGACTGTAGGTATGTTCAGGAGAGGTGTGAAATGATGGACGTTACCAAAAATAGTAAACTTTTAATTCCATCTATTGAAAAATCTCATGACCTTAAAATGAATTTACCTCATTCAATTTTAATGCCTATCTATTTGGTGAATTCATATACACCACCAGTCTCTATATCTTCATATTCGACTTAATAACCAGATGAACCTGAATTGAATGACGAAATCAGTAAAAGATCTCCTATGAAAGAGTTATTCAAAGTCATTGAATGACATATTCCTTGGTATAAGAATAAAATGAATGAGATTCTGATGCTCGGGCAGATTATTAATGCAATTAACAGTTACCCCCCAGAGATTTTACGTAGTGACTCTGAGATAAATCTTAAGGAAATGAATTATGAGCAATTTAAAATTATTGAATTGATATTTAGAAGAGAATTTGAGGACTTGTTTCAAAAGAGCTTTGAGTTGAGAGATAAGGACAAGGAAATTGAATGATCAATGGAAGAAATTCCTGAAGAATTGGAAGATACTTTGAAATAGAAGAGTAACATAGAAGAATTTGATCTAGAATCTGAATTATGTAGAGAGATTCTGATCCAAAATTTGGGAGATCTTAAATTATCATATAAAGATCCATTTCTTATAAATTTCAAGGATGATATTAATATGCAAATTAACAAAATTACTAGAATATTATTGGATCTAGAAAGAAATATGAGGAATAAGGATATGAATCAATATGAAAAGGAAGAGCTGAAAGAAAAAATTAAAGTCGAGGACTTTGTAAGAATCCCTGGATCTGGAAAAAATTGGGCTATTGATCAAGGATTACTTAATTGGAATTTTGATCCAGGTGGAATCATTTGTCGGGCTAGCGATGTTAAATTAAGGGCTTTATGGGAGGCCACCCACAGCTATCTGTGTGGTTTGGTTTAGTACGCTTAAGAGTCATGATTGTAAGTGTTGTATTGTGTTTGCTTTAGTGTGGATTGATCAGTTTGCTTGATTTTTGGTAGATGTTTGAATTTTAAGTGATTTTATTTACTTTTTGTGTGTCATGAGGGAGATGATTCATTAAATTCTTATTATGGTTAGACTTGTATGTTCTCTTGTAGTAGTTGGATTGACGAGTCCATTATAACTTGGGTCTAACCTGGAATTGAGTTTTACAAAAGACATTATGAATTTTTACAGCGATACTTCCATCTTAATTTTGTTACTTCCTTTCTTGGACTTTATTTTCATTTGATAGGAGTTGCGAACCTATTAGATGAGTAACTTGTGGATGATCTTACACTATCCTTATAACTGCTAGAGGTGCTTAATTATTGGGATATGGTGATGTCTGATGTTGGTGCTCGAGAACCAATATATCAGGGATAATCTTATCTTTGGGATTAGAATCTATACAATCATTTATAAGCACCCAATATATTTTTGTACGGATTATGTTAGAAATTGGAAATAAGTTAGTGAGATGTGATGAGATGGAGGAAGAATTGACCTCATTTATCTTGTTTATGTGTTTGTGTTTGTGCTTGTGTTACAATTTATAAAAATTGAAGAACATTTTTATATTTCAATGGTGATACATGTAATGCTAGTTAGAACATTATTTAGTTAATTTCATTCTGGCATGTTTAGTTTAGATTTACTTTCTACTACATGTTTTCTATCCTAATAAATAATTGTAGATGTTTTTGATAGAAATTTGTGGTAGATAGAATTTTTAAACTGTTTTTCTTCCTACTTATGTTTTCTACACTAAATGTTATACATGCTAAAAATCAAGTTTGGGGGTAGGAAGAAAATAAAATTTTAAATTGAATATACTTTCTTTTAGTTTAATATTATTGCAAGTATGTTTTAGGCTTAATTTACTTACTCCTATGTCATTCTATCCTGATTATGCATGCATATAAATTTGATAGGATGTTGCAGTAACTAGTAGATTCAATTACTTTTTCTTCCTGCTACATTTTCTGGAATTAATTGCAAAATATTTAAAAATTCAAGTTTAGGGGAAGGAAGAAAAATACTAACTATTAGATGTTCTCAATTTAAATATTTTCAAAAAATTTTTAATATGATTTTATGTAGTGAATTTAATTCAGAGAACTATATTTTGTAGATATTTAAATATTATGGTTGATTTAAAGGAATATTTTTGTAATGAAAATTAATTTTGTAGATTAAGATATTTAGTATAAGAGAATAAGACTATAGTTAACTATTTAAAGTAAAGGAAACTATATTTTGAAGTATTAAGAACTTGGAAATTCATTTAAAAAGAAAAGATTGGGGCTCAATGATGTAAAAGCTATGAAATATTTATAAGGTAAAGAAATGCTTTGAGTTTCAAATTTAGGGAAAGAAATGTGATGTTCAAAATCATTAAAGGCTATCCAGATATATTAATCCTCACCTGAAAAAGAAAAAAGGAAGGATTGACAACAATCCCTGAAAAGAAAAGAAAAATATATAGGATTGAAAGTAATCCAAATGGAAAAGATAAAAGGAAAGAAAGAAAAAAATATAAAAGTGAGGAGAAGCTTGAGGAAATGCCTAATAAAAAATTGGCTTCACTGGACCTACCTAAAGGGAAAACCTAAATGCATTCCTGAACTTATATTTATGGATTAACATCTTTTACTAGTAGTGTTCTGATGAAGTTCCTATCATTTGAATATTCTAAGTGACTTGATATTAGAACGTATAGTCATTCTTGAAATGAATAAAAAATTAGAACTCTTAAACTTGATGACTAGATAATCTTGTACCTACAGAGTTAATTTAATTACTTGAATTTTTTCTGAAAATATCACTATGATATTTACTTAAATCAAATTATAGTATTTCTGAGTTAAAAATTTACTACAATAGATCATAACTTTTATGTAGTACTAAAATTACTTGAGGACAAGTAATAGTTAAGTTTGGGGGATTTTGACCAAAGAAAAATATGTTGAGATTTTCATACCTATTTTACACTGATTTTGATGATATTTCACTTTAATGAAGGG
>NEWO01001253.1:88366-104282 GCA_003013225.1 Phalaenopsis aphrodite
TAGGTTTCAGAGAGTATTTTCTTCTAGAGTTGTAAGAGGAGAGGGAGGGTGAGAGATTTCTTCTTCATTGCATTTCTAAGAGAGAATTGAGTGTGATTGTAAAATGAGAAAATGCTTAAAGGGAACTTCAAAGGATTTGCTTGAAAAGGAGTGTGAAATAAGTTGCGTTCTTTTCTTTCTTTCTTTTGTAAACTTGTTTTTATATATAAAATCCATATTTTGTCGTATATTTCTCATGAATTCTGAGTAGTCTTCTTTATCCTTCTCCTTACAAAGAGTGAAAATTTATTTTTGTTGTGCAAGGTTTTAAATGTCAATAAATTGTGATTATTCAAACTTTAATCTTTCTTTACATTTTGATCTGACCAATTCAAATATTAAAATTTGTTGAGAAACATAAAATCTGAAAGGGCTATGCTTTCTACAAAAAGGTAAGAGTCACATTCAATTTCATGAGTGAGAATGTAGTTCATGTGGTTGAGTACAAATAAATAGGAAAATATATTTTAGTGGGCACAGAATTGGAAATTTTAGGGTGACAAACTAAAACTCTCAATTTGGTCCAATTGCTTAGAAACTAAAACGAGATTGTTAGCCCTCAAGGGAGGGAGAAGTGAGAGCTAGTATCCTCTCAGCCTAATCTCGATTTGGAGACCAAACTCTGGATTAGTCAATGTTTTTTATGCACTTACAGGGGTAAAGAATAAGATTGCTCATATTTGACACAATAAAGTTATATATATAATTTTAAATGATTTTAACTATTTCACTAGCCATAAACTCATTGTAAAGGGGAATGATGTTTTCTTAAATTTTAACTTTTTGTTACAAAACTTTGTTTAGTCTTAATAAGTTTAATGTTGAAGTTTAGAATATAGCTTAGTTAACTTAGTTCTTCTTCGTGCATTTCATTTAGCATCCATTAAATTTACTTTAGATTTGTTTTTTCTTACTTAAGTTTTTAAAGTTTGAATATTGTGTTTTACATTATAATCATTAGAATATCAAACTTCCTGTGGGATCAATACTCAGGATTCCATTTGAGCCCTTTATTACTTTAGTGATATGTATAATTGTGTAATTCTTAAGTTTGTCAGCATAAGGATTTTAAAATAAAAAACTATTTATATTGAAGTGATTTTTAGTGGGATTGATCTGCATATTTACTAATTGTTCTACCATGTGTTTGTTATAGTATTGAAAGATATTTACAAAGCATACACAAAAACCCGCATCATATACCCAAAACCATATTAATATAATCTCTACGCCCAAATCTCCAAACAAAGCAAAATTCACAAGCCGTTTTGAAGTAGTAGTTGGATTGATGAGAACTATAAATGGCAAAAAGATGGGAAAATACTTGTTGAGATCGTCAAACTCTAATAGGGAGTCTTCCTATGCAAAATTCACAATCTGTTTCAGTTGGGTCACCCCTCAAATGTGTGCGTAGGCTGTCCAAAAGACAACAGCGCTGAACCAAAATAAAATGGAAGATATACTTGTTGCACTAAGGACTGAGGGAAAGGGAAAACAAAAAAGTTGGAGTAATTGATATACTGATGCGCCCCTAGTGTGTGTTGTTTTTCTATGTGTTTATGTCAATTTAAATCCACGATAACAATGCCAAGAACTTGACGTGTCCTGAAATTACGCAGTAATTTGGCTTTTTAAAAATATGGCCAACAACTTAAACCAATTTATGTTAAGTATTTAATGTGCAAAATAGATATTTAATATACAATATATAAAATAGTTCACTAACTAGGAGTTCTACGCAAGTGCATGTATCACTTCAATTAATATAGGGCTTTCTTTAAAAACCACAGTATTGATTCCACGAAAAAGCGAGGTAAGAAATCCCTTAGGCTAATTCTAGTCTACTACTATAAGTAATTAGTTTAGAAAGTTGATTAAAGTGGTTTTAATGTATGCTAATGAATCTAAGTTTACTAAATTAATTTACAAACTTTAAAGTGAAATTTACTAAGACTAAACAAAATTTTGTGACGAAGAGTTCAAATTTAAGAAAGTATCCTTCTCAATTCAATGAATTTTTGGTTAATGATAGAAATAATGGTTTAAATTTGTATTGTGTCAAATAGGAGGAATTTTAATTCTCAACCCTGATTCAGTATTATAGAGAATCATTGGCTAATCTCAGGTTTAGTTCCTAAATCTACAAGTGACCCTTACTTCCAATCTCTAGACCAAATTGATAAAATAATCTAGCTTGTCACTCTAAAAACATCAATTCTACACCCATTAAATTTTAGCTCCCTATCTATTTGCACCCCCCCCTTTCGAACGATCGTAACTGCTCTTTCCAAGGTAAAATGTGATATTTACAAGTCAAGAAATCGTAGCCCTTTCGGGTCTATAAGTTCCTCAATAGGTTTTAGCAATACAAGTGACCATTTTTTAAAGTAAAAGAAGGATCAGTAAAAATATCGTAGTAATTTTTCAGGAATAAAATAAGTCCTAAACAAAATCAAAACCACTTACTTAATTAGTTCATATTGCAAGGAGAAATAAAGAAAACTACTCACGAAGCATGGAGATAAAAAAACGAAACATATTTATAAAACTCCAATCCAAAGTACAAAACTTAAAGATAAAAATACAAGTACTTATCTGAAATGTTCCTCTAAGTGCTCTTTTGAAGTTCACTAACTTCTCTGACTCTAACAACACTTACAAGAATCACAAACTCCAGAAATAACAATGTCTCACAAAGAAAACTTCTCACACACTTAACACACTCACACACTATGAGATTCTATAGATCCAACTCTCCTAGCCCCTTAGAATTAATCAATATTTATAGAGTTTCAAAAATGACCAAGTGTTGCTTTAAACATACTATCAAAATTCAACCTCATTCAATGAGTCTTCTAGAAAATAACCATGGCACCTAGGTGCCAAACCATCGTGCTTAGGTGTCAACCAATTTCTGCATCTAGCACGTAGGTGCCAGATCCTGATGCCTAGACTCCAGTTCAGCTGGGTTGGTACTTTTCTTCAAATTAGCCCATTTTGCTCATTTTTTTTGTATTTTTTCTTCTTTTTTTACTTATAAACTCTTTTTCTTGCATCCACAACCAAAAAAATAAAAATGCCCTTCATTAAAGCATATTATTCTTGAAAATTAAGAATAAAATGTGCATAAAAATAAGTAATTTTAAGATAGATCAATTCCCCCACACTTAAACGTTACTTGCCCTCAAGTAACTTTTATTAGTATATATCAAAAGAATAACTTATGGAAGTGTGGTTTACTTGAAGATTTCTATTGTTTTTTTGTTATATAAATGCAATAATGATACTTTAAAAAGATTTTTAATAAATTAGATTAAAACTAGAATGTAAAATATTTAGTAGTCAAGTTTAAAGATTCTGATTTTTTATTTATTTTAAGAATAATTTTAATCTTTCATTTTAAAGGTACTTAGAAAAATTACATGAAAAAGAATATCATAAAAACTTTACTATTAAGGAATTTAATATTTCATAAATAAGCTTAGAAATGTAATTAAGTTTCTTTCCTTAAGATGATTTAAGTGAAGCCAATTTCTCCTCAAGCTTCTCCTCAAGCTTCTCCTCGCATATGTTTCTCTTTTTACTTTCCTTTTTTTTTCTTTTCTTTTTCTTTCAGGATCATTTTCAATCCTTTCTTTATTCATTCATGTCATGTGAGGATTACTATATTGAGATAGTTTTTAGTGATTTTGAACTCCGCCATCCTCTTCTTAAAATTAAAAACTTTTCACATTTCCTTACTTGATTAAATGTGTATTAGACTAGAAAAAGATTTTTAATAAAGTCTCAATTCTTTCTTTTCAAATAAAATTCGAGATCTTTAACTTTCCCAAAAATACAATTTTCTTTATTTTAAATAGTAGAAGCAAAATTTTATACTCTTATACTATATATCTCAAATCCATAATTAATCTTATAATTAAAAAAAAAACTTTTAGTTAAGTTAACTATATTATTTATAAAATTAAAAATATAGTTTTCTCAAGTTATCTCAACATACCACATGTTATATTAAAATAATTTTTGAAAATATATTTTACTAAGGACAAATATGGTTTAGTTTTAAAAATTTTCTTCCTTCCCCCAAACTTAAATTTTAAATTAGTTTACGATAATTTAATTTATAATAAGCATGATGAAAGAGGAAGTTTAGAAAAATTTCTAAGTAGGAGAACAATATAGGTACAATAAAAATAAGTGTTGAGTAGTAGACAATTTAAATTAAAAACAAATATATCATGAAAATTTGCAATGTAAAAGACCACTCCAACACATATCGAGTTATGAGTAAAAGATTAACAAAAGTAGCAGTGAAAATAGAAGTATAGAGAAACAAAACATAAACAGTCTAACAAGATAGATCTAAAAATCATAACTACTACATAATAGAAAATAAAATCTAATCCTCTTCCTTCTCCTCCTCGTCATCAAATCAAAGGGGATATCTTCATCCACAGGCTTGCGAATCTCAAAAGTTTTAAATTGAGGGCATTTAGGAAATTCAAGAGACTAATCTCCCTTCATGAATTTCACTACTGCCTCATCATAATCACTCTTCCTTCTAACAAAATCTACCATATGATCAATTTTTTTTTTTCATATCTTCCATACGACACTGCATCGAAAACATATCATTTTGGTGTTCCAAATATCTCTGGCATAACACATCCCAGAATCTAGATGGAGGCTCAGTAGTAGTGGATGTAGATGATCTTGAAGAAGAAGGCCTAGAAGTAGAAGCATAAGGTGCACCTTGAACTCTATCCTTAGGTAATCTATACAAATCAACATTAGCCTTCACAATAGACTTAAGTGGCTTGAACTGCTCTTCCCAATGTTCAAACTTTACTCCAGTGTCTTTGCAAATAGTAAATATCAAAGAAGGAAATCTAAGACCTGAAGTAGTATTATATCTCATAGAAGAATTAGTAGCATCATAAATAAGAGAGCCAACATCTATAGGTTTCCTCTCTTGAATGCAGTAATTTATTATGGCTATTTCTCTAATCACTTCACTTAAATGATTTGAAGGAATAAAACGAGTAGAAATAAATTAATTTCAGGCCTTTGAGGTGGCATTGAGCTAAGAAGAAGAAAAATTTACCTTATGATCATTCTGAATCATTCAGGCTTCATGGCCATCAATAAAAAATGTTATAATATGATCCAACTCTGCCTTAGAAGGAATGAATTATGAATAGAAACAATCAATCAGAGGTGGGAGACCATATATCACATTAATCGTCTCAGTAATAAACTATACTCTTCTTCCTCGAACAAACACCTCATCATCATTTGCTTCAGTTAAATTTGCATAAAATTTTTGAACCACAGTGATGACGATAATAACAGTAAAATAGCAAAAACTTTCCCATTGATGTGCCACAATAACATTTTTTATAACTCCACCAGGTTTATAAAAACTTTGCTCCGAAAGAAATTTTCTTGAAGAAGCAAGAATTTGTGCATTAAAGTTGACAAATTTGACACTATCATAGGATTCTTTTCTCCTTTCTCGCTTTTTCTTAAGAGCCATCTAAAATAAATTTCAAGAAAAAAATTCCAATAAATTTCAAAATTAAGAAAATAAGCTTCCTACAAGCTTTTTCAAGAAAACAAAGCTTAGATCCACAGATTTTTCACCACTAAATCAAATATTTTTGCATATTTTCAGCTCCACTTAATGTATAAAAAATCCATAGTGAAATCACAAAATAACTATGCCAAAATGTAGATTTAATCTCAAGAAGATGAAATCCAGTGTTTTCGAGCCAAGAAACTTGAAGATCGTAGCTCTAAGAAGATCCATAGGGCTGATTTTTGTCAAAAACAGAAAGAAGAAGGAGCTTAGGGGTTAACAATGGCGTGGGTTCGATTTAATAGGTGAATATTTTGAGTTTCGACCGGTTCAGTTGAAATCCTACGTAGGAGTGGGTTTTGGCGCCTAGGCGCCAAGCTGTGCAGATGGCTTGGCACGTAGGCATCAGACCCAAAATTTTTTCTTTCCTTAGGTTATAAGTATAACACAGGAAGACTAAGCCTCTTAAATTAAAATTTATCCTTAATTTAACATCAAAACTCATATTTATTATTTCCCCAACTTCTTCTATCTTCAAATTTTTAATTTGAAATTAATTCCAATATTCTAACACAGGAGTTACACAAACATAAATTTCATTAATAAACTTTCAAACAACTGTACAATATCACACAATTAAGTAAATCAACACAAGAAAACTAACGCACAATCAACAAGTTAAAGTAGCACACATAACACACCCTTTACTAAGAGAAACAAACACAAAACACAAACACTAGAATCCAATTCTAATGATCAATCCTTGTTGATCTCATTCTTGTTACCATTCTCAAATGCCAAATATTTGTGATCAAATGTGTGGAAGACAAGGGAACTAGGAAATTCCATAGTTTTCTTTTCATGAATCCATTTGTTCTTGCTATACAAGGATACCTGGTAATCTTGATAACTAGCCAAGTGGCTGGATTGAAGTTTCATTTGCCACCCCAAGTGCTCATACTGGTGATACATCTCATGCAACTTATTGTGTAGATTGAAAAGCTCCTCTTCAATCTTCCCCAACTTGCTAGTCACTTTTTCCAAACTCAGTGTTAAGAACCCATTGAAATAGGTTTGGGCATCATTATGCACAAACTTATTTCTAATGGACATTCCATTCTCTATACTATCAATGGAAGAAAGTAAGATCTCAAATCCCTTCTAAACTCTTTTCTTTGATGAAAATTTTGAAAATATGAAGATTAGGTATGAAGACTAGGCAGTTTTATAGAGAAAACATTGAGAAAAAATGCTTTGCGGTTGTTTCCCATGTCCAGAAACTGTGACACTTACGCACCGGCTTCACAGTTTCTGGCGGCTAGGTGACAGTATCCTAGTGAACACTAATTCGTCTATCATTGAATTTTTCAATTTTCAATCATGCTTCATATCTTAATTAGTATTAAAAATGCTATTAAAGCATAGGATAATCACAATACTACATCACTAACAAACAAAAATCAAATCACACAAATAGATTATGGGTTGCCTCCCATAAAGCAATTGGTTTAACATCGTTAGCTCGACGTATCCAACTGTTTTACATAGATAAAGCCATCATCATAGTTTCTTTATAAAAGGGCTTGTTTTCTCCAATGCGAGGCTTCAATTTATGTTCATTTACTTTAATTATACGTTTAGTTTTTGGATCTTTAATCTACACAGCCCCATTAGAAGAAACTTTTGTCACAATAAATGGCCTCATCCACCTAGACTTAAGTTTTCCAGGAAATAATTTCAATCGTGCATTTTATAATAAAACTTCCCATCCAGACTCAAAAATCTTCCTTAAAATCTTTTGATCATGCTAAATTTTCATATTTTATTTATAAATTCTAGCATTTTCGTAAGATTCTTTCCAAATTTCCTAGAGCTCATTTAATTGCAATGATAGGTGTGATAATTAATTTTTCTTTTAATAAATTGAAAGCTTTAAAACAATCATCATTAAAATCAAACTTAGTATCTTTTTCCAAAAGATGACACAGAGGATTTTCTATTCTATAAAAGTTTTTAATATACCTCCTATAAAATCCAACTTGTCCTAGAAAATTTCTTACAACAATTATTGAATTAAGAGGTTGTAATTTAGTAATAATTTGAATTTTTTCTTCATCTACTTCCATTTCATTTTTAAAAATTTTATGTCTGAATACATTCCCTCATGTGACCATAAATTGACATTTTTCCCAATTGAGAACTAAATTTGTTTCTTCACAACGTTTCAGAACCTTTGCTAAATGATCTAAACATGAATCAAAATAGGTTTCAAAAAATGAGAAATCATTCATAAAAACTTCAATTCCTTTCTCAATTTGGTCATAAAAATAGACATCATACACTTTTAAAAAGTTGCAAGTGTGTTACATAAACTTAAGGGCATTCTTCTAAAAGCAAAAGCCCTATATGAACTTGTAAATGTAGGCTATAATTGATCCTCTGGAGCAATAAGTATTTGGTAGTAACAAGAATATCCATCCAAAAAGCAAAAGAATTCATGTCTTGCTAGTTTATCCAACATTTGGTTCAAGAAAGGTAAAGGAAAGTGATCCTTCATAGTGGAGGTATTTAATTTTCAATAGTCAATAAAAAATTACCATCCAGTGACTTGTCTTTTTGGAATTACTTTATTCTTTTCATTTATGACTAAAGTCAGTCCTCCTTTCTTAGGAACATGATAAATAGGACTAACCCATGCACTATTATATATAGGATAAATAATCCCAACATCTAACCACTTTAAAATTTCTTTTTTTACCACTTCTTTCATCATACGATTTAATCTTCTTTTAGGATCAGCCCTAAGTTTACGGTTCTCTTCCATTAAATTCTGTACATATAGATTGAATGCTTGTTTTCATTAATATCTGTTAAAGTCCAACCGAAAGCTTTTCTATAATTTCTTAACGTCTCCAATAATTTTTCTTCCTTATCTTTAGTTAACTTTAAATGTGCAGGAAATACTTTCATCTCAAGTTCAGAAGTTTTTTCTATTGAAGGGATCATAGATTTATTATTTTCAGTAGTATCCAAAATCTCAAAGTTTTCTTGAACATTATTTGTATCCTCATCATTTATCTCTGATAATTTGCTTCAAAATCACTTTCAGTTTCACTATCCATTCTTTCCTAATCTAATTTAACTTCATTTTTTTCTCAGAAATGACTTTACATTTTTCTTGGTTATGTTTAACAATCATATAATCCATAATATCCATCCTATAATATTTCTCTTTAACAAAATACCTCATTGACTTTAAAACATTAAATGTTACTTCTTGGTCATTAAATCTCAAGGTCAACTTTCTTTTTTGCACATCAATCATATCACGTCTAGTAGCAAGAAAAGGTTTCCCTAAAATAATCAGATTTTCTTTATTTTCTTCTATGTCTAGCACAATGAAATCACTAGGGAAGATCAATTTATCCTCCTTAACAAGTATATCTTTTATAACCCTTTTAGGATAATTAATAGATCGATCAACTAATTGAAGGGTTACATTGGTGGGAGAAATACCTTCAAATAATGGATAAAGGTATGAGATTAATGGTTGTTCCCAATTCACAAAAGGTTTTTCCATAAAAATGTTCTTCAATGGCACAGGGTATAGTGAAGCTACCAGAATTTTTAAGCTTTTGAGGAAGCTTCTTTTGAATTATTACACTACATTCTTCACTAAGTGCAACATTCTTATAAGCTTCAAACTTCCTCTTCTTGTTTAATATATCTTTCATAAATTTGGCATAACCTGACATATGTTCTAAAGCTTCTACAAACAAAATATTTATTGTAAGCTTCTTAAATATCTCAAAAAATTTTGAAAATTATTGATCAAGCTTTTGCTGTCTAAGTCTTTAAGGAAAATGAGGTAGTGGTCTTTCTAAATTTTTTTTAGTTGAAGAGACAGATTGTTCTGAGTCTTTAAAAATAATTTCTTTAGGTTTCAATCTCTTTCTCAACTTCAATGTCATTTTGACTTCCAACTCTTAATTCTTTTCACTCCCAAGTTGAATAGGTTTTATTTGTTCTTATCTCGTTCCTTTGTCTTTAGGATTTACGTCCACATTACTAGGAGGTGTTTCCTGAAGTCTATTGCTAAGTGCATTAGTAATTTGTCCTATTTGATTCTCAATATTTATTATTGTAGCGCTTTGACTTTGCATCTGATTTTCCATTTGCAAAACTATTTCTCCTATAGACAACTTCTTTTCCTTAAATTATTGATTACTGAAGCAGGAAGATAAGAAGGTCAATAGTTAGAATTACCCTGATTGTTCTAGTTTCCTGTTGGGTTCACTTGATTGTTCCCCCATTGCTGATTTCCACCACCAGAGTTGTTTCAGTTAAAATTAGGTTGGTTTTTCCAACCAGGGTTATAAATGTTCGAATATGGGTAATTGATTTTATTAGCAACCACATGTAATGTTCTAATGATTGAGAAACTTTGGTTTGTCCTAATAAATTTTCTTCTCTTGCTTGAGGTATTTGAGAAAAATTCATAATATAATTATTTAATTTCTTACATAACACATCAACTTGAGTTATTAAGATAACAAAAGCATCATTGTCATGAATACTGATACACCAAAAATATATGCATTTTTAGACCCATATTTTATACTCATTATTGGTGATATTGCACTTTAATGGAAGGTATTTTTATGTTTTCTTGCAGGTTGTTGATTTTAGGACTTGAAGCAAAAAGGAAGCAAAAAAGATGAAATTCAGAGTTAAAATGACGTTTTTGAATAAATAATCAGCGCCGACGGTGCTGCTTCAAAATTGCGTTTTTTAAGACATATTCAGCGTTGATGGTGCCAGAAGCAGCTCCGACGACACAAACTTACAGAACGGCTGATGGATTTTACTCAGTGTCGACGGTGCCAAAAGCAATGCCAACAACAAAATTTGATAGAGAGCAATGAAATTAAATACGGGACACTGGCGCTGACATTGCCAATGTCGGTTCAGACTCTATTTCTAGAAGGTTCGATGAATTTGGACTCTTTTTGAAGGATTTTTGGATGCACCTATTGGAGAATCGACTATATGCTCTTTTTGGGGCTAAAATTTATTATAAAAGGTGCTTATCTACATTCCAACTTGCGTATTTTTGCCACACCTCGCCTCCGTACACTTTTTTCATCTTCATTTCACTACCAGTCAAGAGTCTATTAGTGATTTATCTTTAAGAGTTTAGAGTTTTGTGGTGAGATTAAGTGTGAATTCTTCTCTAAGAGTGTTGGAGAAGGAAAAAAGTGAGAGATTTCTTCTTCCTACATTTTCTAGGAGAGGCTAAAAGGGATTTGCTTTAAGAACGAGTTTCAGATAAGTGTTGTTTGTTTATTAATTTTGTATGAACATTCTTTTATATATAAAATTTGTGTTTTGTCGTGTCTTTCTCATGAAGTCTGAGTAGTTTTCTTTATCTTTCTCCCTACTCTGAGATATCATAAAATGAAGAGATAATATGGGTGTGGTAATATTGAAATATAAAATAAATTGTGATGATTTTTTTAACTCTAAACTTAATTTACTTTTCAATCTGACCAATTGAATTCTTAAAATGTGTTGAGAAACATATGATCTGAGAAATAGAGTATAAGTTCTACAACAGAGTGAGGATCACATTTGATTCCTTAAAGGAGTATTTTGTTCATGGAACTAAGTGCAAAGAAATAGGGAAATATACATTGATTGGGTGTAGAATTGGAGATTTTAGGGTGAAAGACTAAAATTCCCAATTCGGTCTTAGTGTTTAAAAACTAAAACGAGAGTTAGCCTTCAGGTGAAGGGAAGTGGGAGCTCCGGAGTGGGAGTCAGTATCCTCCCAGCCTAGCCACGAAATTATGGACTAAACTTGGGATTAGCCAATGATTTTCTATCACACTATATCAACGTAGAGAATTAAAACTACTTCTGTTTGGTACAAAACATATTAAAACCATTTATCTCATCTTATTTTATCTAAATCTCATTGTATTGGGAAATATGCTTTTTCAAATAAGAAATTTTCATCACATAAAAATGGTTTAATAGTTTAATAGTTATTGTTTAAACTTTGCATTTCAGTTTTGCTAGTAGTTAAATAATTTAGTTTTGATTGCATTTTACAAATTCAAAATTAGTGACAGTAATTTCATTTTCTTTCTGTGAATTTCCTAGTTAATTTATCATTTTAAATTTAAACCTTCTCTGTGGGATCGATATTCAGGACTTAAATAGAAAGTCCTTTATTACTTGATAACGATATATATACTTGCATAGAATTCCATTATTAATTGCTTAAATTTCTTAATAATAAGTATTGCATCAAGCTTTTGGCACCATCACATAGAGGATTTAAACTTATATAAATTTTACACAACTATATTTTACCGGGATCAAGTTCTTGGCGCCATTGCTGGGGAAAGTAAGGGTAAATTAAATTGATTTGGTAAATTAGAAAATTTAGAGATAAAATATACAAAATAGCAAAAAATTATAAAATCAAAAATCCAAAAATAAATAACTATATATTTAAGAGTGTTTTTTTTAGAAAATTTTCTTTTCCTATCTTATTTGTTTATGCAAAATATAAGATCTAAAGGTTTAGTACCTTTCTATTTAGAATTAAAAAGTACTATTAGAAAGATTTGAGAACAAAAAAAATAAATTAAAAACTTAAAAAAATGGAACATAACTTAGATAATCAAATGAATGAAAATAAAAACAAAAACTTTAAAAGATTATGCTAATCCAACAGTAGATGAACTTAACTAGACTATTCAAAACCCTGATGTTGCTGCTAATTCGTTTGAGCTTAAACCTATTATTATCCAAATGGTACAAAATAATCAGTTTGGAGGAACACATACTGAAGATCCTAACTTATATCTTGCTAGTTTTCTTGAAATTTGTGCTACTTTTAAATATTACAGAGTGTCTAATGATGTTGTTAGGCTTAAACTTTTTCCTTTTTCATTAAGGGATAAGTCCAAATCTTGGTCAAATTCGTTAGCACCTGGATCTATTAGAATTTAAGGAGAACTATCACAAAAATTCTTGGCTAAATATTTTCCACCCTCGAAAACCGCTAAGCTTAGAAATGATGATAAATCTTTTTGTCAGTTTGAAGGGGAATCGATATATGAAGTCTGTGAAAGACATAAAGATCTTCTTAGAAAATGTCTACACCATGCTTTACCGGATTGATTATTAATTCAAACATTTTATAATGGATTAGTAGGATCGCTTAGATCTATTATAGTGCTGCTGCAGGTGGTTCACTAATGTCAAAATCTTTTGATGAACCATACTCTTAAATTAAAGAAATAACTACTAACATTTTTCAATGGCCCTCTGAAAGGGTAAATCCAAAGAGAGTAGGTAGTATACATGATTCTAATGCAATGTCAGTTTTAGCATCTCAAATTGCTGCTATTACAAAAAGGATTTGATAAAATTGGAGTGAACTGTTCTCAAATACCCCCAGTATTAGAGGAAAATTCACTAGGGAAAATAATTGATACTCAATCATTTTATGAAACTTTAAATGATATAAATAATCAAAATAACAATCCCTATTCTAATTATTATAACCCTGGAAAGAAAAATCACCCTAATTTTAGTTGGAATAATTATAATAATTTAGTGAATCACTCCAGAAATTTGAACAACCAAGAAAATCCTAATTTTTGACCTTATTATCATTCAAGATTTAACTCTAACCCTAACCCACAAGTTAAGGAAAAGAAGTTGACAATGGAAGAAGTAATGTTGAACATGGAAAATCAAATACAGAATCAAGGGGTTGCTATTAGAAATATTGAAAATTAATTAGGACATATTGCTACTGCACTCAGTAATAGACCTTCTGGAATTCTTTTGAGTATTGTGGAAGTTAATCCAAAATATCAAAATAAGGAGCAAATTAAAGCTATTCAATTATGAAGTGGAAAAGAAGTTGAAACAAGGATCCTAAGAGAAACTAAAGTTGATGAAGAGAAGGAAGAACTGGAAAGTGACAAAAATGAAAAATGAACAAACACAAGTTCCGTTAGAAAAACCATTACCTCCTTTTCCTTAAAGACTGAACCAGAAGAATAAAGATAAACAATTTATAAAATTTTTGGAAATCCTTAAGAAATTAACGATAAAAATTCATTTCATTGAAGCTTAGGAGCAGATGCGAAGTTATGTGAAATTTATGAAGGATATACTAAACAAGAAAGGGAAGTTTACAGATCATCAGACCATTGCACTCAGTGAAGAGTATAGTGCTATTATTAAGAAAAAGGTTCTTGAAAAATTAAAAGATCCTGGTAGTTTTGCTAGACCTTGTGCTATTGGTGAAAAGTTTTTTGAAAAAGGTTTAGGTGATTTAGGAGTGAGTATCAATATTATGCCTCAATCAATCTTTAAACATTTAGACCTGGGCGAGATTTCCCCAACTACTGTAACTCTTCAGTTAGCTGATCGATCAATAACTTATCCAAAAAGAGTTATGAAAGATGTATTAGTAAAAGTAGATAAATTTATTTTCCCTGTAGACTTTATAGCATTAGATATGGAGGAAAATAAAGAGATTCCTTTTATTTTAGGGAGACCATTTCTTGCAACAGGGAGAGCTCTGATATATGTACAAAAAGGAGAATTAATAATGGGAGTTAATGATCAAGAAGTAAAATTGAATATTTCAAAAACTATGAAATATCTAGCAATAGAAACATATAATGAATGTTTGAGGATGAAAGTAATGGATTATTTGAGTAATGAACGATTTAAGGAAGAGTTTGAAGACAAGTTAAAGCAAGGAGAACTTCTTGAAAACTAGGATGAAATGATAGAAGAAGATTTAGATTATATTAAGGACAAATTTGAAATGTTAGATTTGATGGAAAACGATAATAAAAAATCTTATTCTATCAAGTATTAAACGACCTGAACTTGAAATGAAGATAAAACCTACCCATTTAAAATATGCATTTTTAGGAGAGTCATCTACATTGCATGTTATTGTATCTTCTGAATTAACTATATTTAAGAACAAAAATTAATAGAAATGTTGAAAAGATATAAAAAGGCTTTTGAATGGACTTTAGCAGATATTAAAGGAATTACTACTTCTATTTGTATGGACAAAATTATGTTGATGAACAATATGAACCTAAAGTTGATCCTCAGAGAAGATTAAACCCAATAATTAAAGAAGTTCTTAAAAAAGAAATTTTAAAATAGTTAGATGCTGGAATTATATCATATTTCAGGCAATGCTTGGATAAGTCTGTCGGCGATTATTTCGGGTTGGTCTGTGGGGTTGCCCGTAAGAAGCTGTCGGAATCGAAATCCCTTCGCCCGCTTCGGAAGGACGTTGAAGAATGAAATCAAACTGACCCCATATTTTTTATAGTTTAAAATGAAAGAGCACTGTACCTCAGATCCTGTATCTATCCCGAAGGATAAACACAAGACTTGAGGATGAGGCTCGATCAAAATAAACTAAGGAAAGTATGACGTTCGTTTGGTCTGTGAAACCTTTGTATTTGCCGACAAGTTCCCCTATTTAATATAAAGGAATAAATAGGGTTTATATTAAGCTGGGTTCAGACATGCTTCCTATAAGGGCAAGCCCCTATAATTAATTACATCTTAAATGACCAAAGTCACTTAAGAAGACCCTCGATAAAAATCAAGAAATATTATCTTCAAGGAATTGTAAAGGGTAGGACTCTTCAACGAAATCAGACATAGAGGTGTGAAAAGAGATTTGTTCAAATTTGGAATATTTTATTGTAGAATCCAAAGGAAGGAGGAACTAGAGGATGTCATGATCCAGAGGAGAACCTCGGTGACTTCCCAAACGATTCTAATGTTTGGCTTCAATTTTGAGGAGAAATATTTAGGTGTTTCATCCTGCCAATTTTATTAGTTTGGGCTTACATTTGTGTGAAATGCTCGCACAAACAGCCTGGAAGATGTAAGGATTTAGGTCGTGACAAACGACAACCTCGGAATCCTAAGACGAGTTAGGGCTTATATTGTATAGCAGGGCTATGCAACCTAAAGATAAAGTGAGGATTTATGTTGCATAAGAAAGCGACCTCGAAGTTCAATGGTTTTGTTGCTTAAGTCTAAGGAAGGAAGATTGGTTTAGCTGAGGAAGATAGGTTTTGCTGTTGAAGATGGTCGTGCTGCTCACCATGCTAGCTCCAAGCTTCTACCGTGACGAGTTTAAGTTATCTAATGTGTTAAGTTATAATATCAAATCAGGTGGCCCTATGGTTGAAGTTCTTTAAATTTTATGAGGGCATATTAAAG
>NEWO01001253.1:108815-122209 GCA_003013225.1 Phalaenopsis aphrodite
AAATCATGGACCAATTGAGCTTGGATTTGGTTTATTTTGGTCATATCAAAATTGAATTTGAGTTTATGATTGAAATTGGGGTCAATTTAGATCACATTTATGTACATTTGAGTTGGATTTGGGGAAATTTGGATCTTTAAAGAGTAATTTGGGGATTTTGGTTAAAGATGGTCAAATTGGCCAAATTGGGTCATGTGGTAGTTGAAAGAAATCAAAATAGGAATATTTTGGATTTATTGGGATTTTCTAGAAATTTTTGGAATTTTTGGGATTTGGAGCTATGGAGGGGTATTTTGATAATTTGGGGGTGTTTTAGGGGTAAAAGGCCAAGATGGGTATTTTGGTAGAGTTGAGGTACCAATCATCACCAATAAGCCATGAAACAAAGGAAACCCCATTTTGGGTCTTCTATATAGTGGTTCTAGCCAAACCATAGCCCTAGGGCTAGTAGGTTTAGGGGACCATCTACATGAGTATCCCAAAAGATCAAGGGATCTAGGCTAGAAATTTGAGTTCAGGGTTGTGAGTGATTGTGAGTGTAGATGAATGTAGATGAGTGTAGTGAGTGTAGTGAGTGTAATGAGTGCCTTAGCTCCAGACCAACACCTAAGGTCAACCCTAAGGTCCAACAATGATAAGGGTGACTCATCCTGAGTTCCCCCCACAGTGACCCCACCTATTAAGTATTTAGAGGTTGAGTCCAACATGTGAAACTTCAAGTTGAGTAAAGAAGAGAGTATAATTTCTAATGGTGAGGGTTCCAAGTCTAGTTTTCTAGGAATAGTCAACAGGAAAAGTCCTATGACTAGACCCTAGGCTACTAAAGAGGAGAAACTAAACCTCAATCAAAATTGAGGTCAACAAAGTCCAATTCACTATGTTCCAAAGAAAGGAGGAGTGACCGCTAAAGAAAATAAGAAAAATGAATTAAATTCAATAAGATAAGTTATTGGTTGGTGAATTTGTATTGACTATAGAAAATAAAATATGGCCACTAGAAAAGATCACTTTCCTTTACCCTTTATAGACCAAATGTTGGATAGATTGGCTAAAAATAAATATTACTGCTTTTTAGATGGATATACTGGGTATGATCAAATTCTAATTAACCCTAAGGATCAAGAGAAAACAACATTTACAAGCCCATATGTAACATTTGCTTTTCAAAGAATATCTTTGGAGTATGCAATGCACGTGTAATGTTTCAAAGATGTATGATGTCAATTTTTAGCAATTTTATTGAACATGGAATGGAAGTGTTTTTGGATTATTTTTTTATGTTTTTGGAACTTCGTTTGAATTATGTTTAAATAATTTAGAAAAATTTTTGGAAGTTTGTGAAAGAATCAACTTAGTACTAAATTGGGAAAAATGTCAATTTATGATTGCACGAGGTATTGTAATTGGGCATAAAATTTTTGAAAATGACATAGAAGTAGATCCTGCAAAAATTTAAGTTATTGAAAAATTACCACCTTCTACTAGTAGAGGGATAAGAACCTTTCTAGGACATGCTGGTTTCTACAGGCTCTACACAAAAAAACTTTTTGAAAATAACTAAGTCATTATGCTAACTTTTAGAAAAACATAAGAAATTTGATTTTAACGAGGAATGCATAAAAGCATTTAAATTATTGAAAGAAAAATTATTCACTGCACCTACAATAGTTCCACCTAACTGGGAAAAACCATTCGAAGTAATGTGCGATGCTAGTGATTATGCTATTGGGGATGTTTTAGAACAAAAACACAACAAAATTTTTAAAGTAATATAATATGCTTGTAAAACTCTAAACGATGCTCAAATTAACTACACTACTACTGAAAGAGATTTATTAGCTATTAATTTTGCCTTTGATAAATTTAGACCTTACTTAATTGAAACTAAATGTACAGTGCATGCATATCATTCTGCTATTGAATACTAAATGCAAAAGAAGGATGTTAAACCAAGATTAATTAGATGGATACATCTTTTGCAAGAGTTTGATTTCACTGTAGTTAATAGAAAGGAAAATTATAATCAAATAACTGATCATTTGTCTAAACTTGAAAGAGAAATATTAACAAATTTTGCAAATAAAATTTTAGAAAATTTTCCTGATGAACAATTATATAGTATTGATGAAATGAATGTACCTTGGTATGCTGGTATAGTAAATTTTATTGTAAGTGATATCTTACCACCTGATATTAAAAATCCACAAATTCATTTATGATTCAAAATTCTATTTTTGGGATGAACCATATTTATATAAATATTGTAGATAACTAAATATTAGAAGATGTGTGTCTTATGAGGAAACTCAACAGATAATTCAAAGATGTCATGATTTTGAATTTGGAGGATAATTTAGAACAAATAGAACTGCATATAAGATTTTGCAAGCTTGATTTTATTGGCCTACTCTTTTTAGAGATTTTAATGAATATATTAAAACATGCTATCGATATTAACGAGTAGAAAATATTTTTAGGAGAAATAAAATTCCTCTAAATTACACATTAGAAGTTGAAATTTTTTATGTGTGGGTTTTAGATTTTATGGGACCATTTACACTTTCATTTGGAAATTTATATATATTACTCATTGTTGATTATATGTCCAATTGAATTGAAGCTATTGTTGTACCCAGATTTGAGGCTCAGAGTGTTTCTAAATTTTTAATTAAAAATATTTTTACAAGATATGGAATGTCGAGAGTAATTGTTACTGATTGAGGATTTCATTTTAGGAATAAGAGAATCGAAAAATTTATTAAGAAATATGATATTATGCATAGATTCTCTACTGTTTATCATCCTCAGACTAGTTTTCTAGCAGAGATATCAAATCGTGAAAGTAAATGAATTTTAGAAAAAATTGTAAATCTTTATAAATTCGACTTGTCTGCTATATTAGATATTGCATTATGGGCTTATAAAACTACTTATAAGTCTCCTATAGGAATGTCCCCATATAGATTTATTTTTGGAAAAACAGGTCAATTACTAGTAGAATTAGAGCATAAAGCATTTTGGGCTATTAAGGAGTTTAATTTTAATCTAGAAGATATTGGTGAGAAAAGATTATTGCAACACAACGAACTTGAGGAGATTAGAAATGAAGCATATGATAATGCAAAAATCTATAAAGAGAAAATGAAAATATGACACGATCAAAAGATTATTAAAAACAAGTTTGAACCTAGATAAGAAGTTTTATTATATAATACATTATTGAGATTATTTTCAGGAAAACTGAAATCCAGATGGTTAGCACCATTTAAATTAATTAAAGTCTATCATTATGAAACTGTTATTGTTAAAGATCCTAACACTGGAAAGATATTTAAAGTTAATGGGTATCAATTGAAATGTTATTATGAAGGGAACATGCCACAATTTAAAGAAATTTTAATGTTAAGTCAACCTAACTAATCAAATGGTACGTCGGGCTGATGATGTTAAACAAGCACTTCATGGGAGGTAACCCATTTAAAAAAATATATATCTATGTATTATTATTTTGTTTGATAAGTGTCTTATATATTAGGGGATAATAATCCTACACAAATTTATATAATAGAATTTAAGATAAATATTGGTATTGGAGGAAAATTTAGAATTGAATTGAATAAAAAATGCATAGTCAGAATTTTAACCACTGGCGCCGACAGCGCCCGCTAACTTAACCATAGCGCCGATAGCACCATCGGGAGCGTCAACGGTGTCGATAGCAGTATGACGGTTCAGGAAGAATTTTGGTGGACTTTGGAGGGAATTCGCTCCGTAATAACCGTCAGGAGGTGTTTTTAAAGTCCTAAAAACTGCCTTGGACGACTAGAAACTCCCTATTTCAAATTCAATGGGTTCTAATTCCAGAAATACTTCCAGGTATGGATTTTTTAATAAAACAAAGTTTATTAGTTTTACATTCCGAGATTAAATGAAAAATTTAATACAAAGAAGAGATTGATCACAAAAAGAGGCTTTGTCAATCATAGATTGATTAATCCAAGTTCTCCGATTGATAAAATCATTGTACAGAGATGATAAGAAGTTCTGTTCTACACTACCACTGCAGTTGTTGTACCTGTGGTGAAGGAACTCTATGCCAACTTACAAGGAATTACCTAAGGAGTAGTCTACGTACAAGGTAAGGTTGTAACATTTACTCCAGCACGAATTAATGAGTTGTATATGATAGAAAACGTTCTAATATGTCATTATACAAATTTTATCCCATGAGAGATTTAATGCAAGATGTCTATAATTTTCTGACGGATGAAAGTGATATTTGGGAAATGCGAAATGAGGGATATGTTATTTTCTCTACTTTATCACTTAATCCAATATCGAAGCAGTGACATTTCTTCATTTCTACAAAATTACTCCATACTATGAAGATTTTTAGAGTCATAAAAGAAAATGCTATTGAAATTATTGCATTTAAATGGCAAAACCTATTGATGTAGGATCTATCATTTTTAAATTTGTTATGAGTATTATTATGAATGGGCCAATGTATGGGCTTGGCCACCCTTCCACAATTTTTCTACTTTGCAGTCAATCTCAGTTTCCACATGAAAGTTGCGAAAAAGTTTTATTACCTTGGGAGCCCATGATTCCTATTGATGATAATTATGTTGGGAATGGAAATGAAACATTAGATACTATCGTTGATCATTCATCACATGCTTCAACAACATTAATGCCACAAAAGAAATTGAAGAAAATTGAAAGAGAACTTTAGAGTATTACGAATGCAATAGGAGATCTTAAATACTTTTTTGATTACCTAGATTGGAGGATGAAAGAGAATTTTGGTCATACTGGAAAAATTGAAGTATGATTGGTTTGGATGTTCAAGAAAAAAGGGATGGATCGAAGAAAATTTAACTGATCAATTCCCGTACCGACCATTCTGCAATCTATACATTCATTAACAGTCTATGGGAGATATTAGAGGAGGGGAAAGCACTGAAGATGAGGCAAACTGAAGAATTTAATATCTCTACTGGTTTAAAATTTTTATGTATTTAATGTAATTATGTGAATTTGATTTAGTTTGGTTTGCTTTAGAGTTAAGAACTTTGATTGGGTGTATAGTTTTGTGTTAGAGTTTAGTGTTGTGGCTTGATTTCAATGTTGATTTATAATTTAGTTTGCTATATGAGTGTAAAAGTATGATTAGAAAAATGTATTTGTAAAAAGTGTATTTTCATATATAAAAGTTAGTTCGTTGTTGTTTGTGAAAGTGATTGTTCGTGAAAATTTTTTTTTGTGAATTATTGTTAGATAAAAATTTGTATTTAAAAATACCAAAAAGACTTTGAAGAAAATTTTAAAAAAATTAAAAATTGAAAAAAAATTAAAAAAAATTGAATTTTTAGGCCTTCAGCGCCGATGGCGCTGGCATGGATGGCGACGTCGCTCTCGACCCGAAAACTGCCTAAACCCCATAAAATTCACAATTTTACTAGTAAAACACCATTTTTTACCCTTCGAGTCACCTTCAACCTCCGGTTTTTGCACGTAGGGCTCGCATTTGCTCGGATTTGGGGTGATTTCAAGGCAAATGAACTTCATATTTCATTTTTTTAATGTAAGAGCTACAGTTTAAACTAAAAATTTTAGATTTTTACCAAGGAGTTATCTTCGATTGCCGATATCCAAAAATTTTTGAAATTTTTTGAGAGATTTTGAGAAAATTCTTTGGTGAAGAACTCTTACTTAGTAGATTTAAGTTTAAAGCGTTTTACATTATGATTTTCAAAATTTTGTGAAATTATTCATATTTTTATCAAATTTTCTTAGATTTATCATGGCCTCGTGAACGAGCAAAGGAAAAAAGAAAAGTAGACTATGAGGAACAAAAAATTGCAGCTTCAAGGCTATGACTCGATTTAATAGTCTACTTGAAAACAAAAAAAGTACTTTCGGGTCATGGTTTTAAAAATTTGGGTGGAGAAGTCGAGCGATTGATCAATGCTCGACAGTGGGAAAATTTCAGTTATTTTACTGCCCAATTTTACAGAGGCTTCTGATGATTTTATTTTTGTTCATGAGAAAATGGTGGAGTTTACTTAGTTTTATCAGTTAGAAGATGTGTAAAGTTTTCAGTATAAATCATTTTCTGCTATGAATTAGGCCTTCGATGAAGTTATTTCTTTTCTTACTGATGGAAGAGGAACCTGGAAAGTGAAAAATGGAGTTAAGGTAAAATTTCCTCTTTCTATGCTTAATGTAGTATCTAAGGTCTGTCACTACTTTATTAATGAAAGAATGATACCACAAATCATCATAGTGAGGTGACCAAGGAAAGAGGGATCCTGAACTACCGGATCCTGAACTACCGTATCCAGCAAGTGATGAGGGTAAATGTAGGATATATTATTTATATGAACACTAGATCTATTGCTTTGGTAGAGAACACTGGTGGATTAGCAAACCCTGCCCTGATCTTCACACTTTGTGAACAGGCAGGAGTTGATTTTAGACCTAAGGAAGAGAGGATTGAGCCTCTAAAACATATTGGACTTACCAATATAAAGACATATCAATCTCATGTTGATTGGAGGTCTGGAAGTAAGAACAGAGATATTCCATCTACTTCGAGGACCCCTACTTCTAGTGAACCTACTCTTCGAGAACAATTGGACCAGATGATGATCCAATAGGGAGATATCTAGAGAATAGATCATAGAATGAAAAACATAGAGACCAGAAATGCTCACACTGATGATTTGATTCGGCAAAAGTTAGAATATGATGCTACTTATGATGATGCGATGGTGAGATACATGAAGGATGATCACTCAGTTCAGTTTCCTACTCACCCTGTCTTTGCTCCATATCAGCTGCAGAATTTGAATGTTAAAGAAGAAGAAGAAGACGATGATTGGTAATTTGTAGTTTGATCTTTATTTTAGTTTATGTTTGATTGTACTTTATGTTTTAGTATTTGTTTTTGCTATATTTTTGAAACTGTTTATTGTTAAATTGCGAGACTCTATTTTGTTGTGTTATGAACTCTAGAATTGTAAAACTGTTTGTTATTTGAAATTCAATTTAGTTCTGTTGTTAGTTTTAGTATTCTGTAAAATGTATTGTAATTAACTCTTTTTCAACATATTTTATATATATTATGTGCAATTTAATGTTTTAAGTTTTGTATCTTTTCATATTAGCACATGCAATATTTTAGAGTTAAGTTTCAAAAATCAGAACCTTCAACAGGTAAGTCTTTTATTTATGTATTGAATGTTTTCTTTCACTCTTTATTTTTCCAATTCTTCATGCTAAATATTTTAAAAACTTAAGTTTGGGGGGGGGGGAGAAAAGTTCCTTTTTAAAGAAAGAAACTTAATTTTATTTGTCCTCACTTAGCTATATTTTCAAAAATTTTAAATTTAACATGACATTTGGTATTAGAGGTTAACTTTAGAGAACTATATTTATGTTTGTAAATAGATAGTAAACTTAAGTAAAAAATTTTCAATAATGAAGATTAATTTTAGAGAGTAAGATATTTGGTATAAGAGAATAAGACTAAATTTTTCTATTTAAAGTAAAGAAATTTGTATTTTTGAAGTATTAAAAATCTTAAAGATTCATGTAAGAAGAAAAGAATTAAACTTTATGAAATTTTTAAGCTAATATAAATTTTTTAAGTGAAGAAATGTAAAAAGTTTTTGACTTTAAGAAAAGGATAATGAAGTTCAAAATCATTAAAGACTACCCAGATATAGTAATCCTCACAAAAAAAGAGAGAGAAAGGAAAAGAAAATAAAAGAAATAAAAAAGGATTAAAAAGGAGACTGGAAAGAAAAAAAAAGAAAAAGATAATATGAGGAGAAGCTTGAGGAGATGCCTAATTAAAAATTGGTTTCACTTGAATCAACTTAAAGAAGAAAGCTTAACTATATTTTCTAAACTTTTATTTGAGTATTAACTTATTTAATAGTAAAGTTTCATGAAGTTCTTTTTCATATGAATACTATAAGTGACTTTAATATGATAATTTGCAATTTTTTTCTTGAAAAGAATATAGAATCAGAAATCTTAGACTTGATTGCTGGATTTTCTTATCCCATTAGTATTAACTGGAGTTATTTTAAATTTTTCTTAAGTTTACCTATTTTATTTAGTGGACTAAAATTTGGAAATGTAGAAGTTAAATTCTTTACCATAAGTCATATTTTTATGGAGTAGGGAGTTGTTTGAGGACAAGTAACATGTAAGTTTGGGGGATTTTGATACACCAAAAATATATGCATTTTTAGACTCATATTTTATACTCATTTTTTATCATATTGTTTTTTAATGGAATATATTTTTATTGCAGATTATTGATTTTTAGAACTTGAAGCAAAAAGGGTGGAATTTGGAGTAAAAATAGTGTTTTTAAAGAAATACTCAGTGCCGACGGTGCAGACTTACAGAACAGCATATGGATTTTACTCAGTGTCGATGACGCAGACTTACAGAACTTCTGATGGATTTTACTCAGCGCCAACGGTGCCAGAAGCAGCATCGATGGCTTCATTTAATAGAGAGCAGTGAAATTAAATACGAGACACTGACATCGATGGCGCTAATGTCGATTCAGACTCTGTTTCTAGAAGATTTGACAAATTTGGACATTCTTTAAATGGTTTCTTGATGCACCTATTGGAGAACCGACTTTAAGTTCTATTTGGAGCCAAAATTGATCAGAAAAGGCGCTCCTCTTCATTTCGACTTGCTCATTTTCGCCACACCTCACTTCCATACACTTTTTTCATCTTCATTCCACCACCATTCAGAAGTCTATTAGTGATTTATCTTTAAGAGTTTAGAGTTTTGTGGTGAGATTAAGTGTGAATTCTTCTCTAATAGTGTTTGAGAAAGAGAAAAGTGATAGATTTCTTCTTCCTACATTTCCTAGGAGAGGCTACAAGGGATTTTCTTTGAGAAAGAGTTTCAGATAAGTGTTCTTCGCTTGTTAGTGTTGTATGAACTTTCTTTTATTCATGAAATTTGTGTTTTCTCGTATCTTTCTCATGAAGTCTGAGTAGTTTTCTTTATCTTTCTCCCTACTCTGAGATATGATAAAATGAAGAGATAAAATGGGTGTGTCAATATTAAAATATAAAATAAATTGTGATGATTTTTTAACTTTGGACTTAATTTACTTTTCGATTTGACCAATTGAATTGTTAAAATGTGTTGTGACACATATGATCCGAAAAATTGAGTATGAGTTCTACAACAAAGTGAGGATCACATTTGATTCCATGAATGAGTATTTTGTTCATGGAATTACATGCAAATAAATAGAGAAATATACATTTATTGGGTGTAGAATTGGAGATTTTAGGGTGACTGACTGAAATCCCCAATTTGGTCTTAGTGTTTAAAAACTAAAGTGAGAGTTAGCCTTCAGGTTAAGGGAAGTGGGAGCCGGTTTCCTCTTAGCCTAGCTACTGATTTAGGGACTAAACTTGGGATTAGCCAATAATTTTTTATAACACTATATCCAGGTAGAGAATTAAAACTACTCCTATTTGGCACAATTCATATTAAAGCCATTTATCTCATCTCATTTTACCAAAATATCATTGTAGTGGGAAAGATGTTTTTTTACATAAGAAATCTTCATCACATAAAAATAATTTAATAGTTTAATAATTGTAGTTTAAACTTTACATTTTAGTTTTACTAGTAGTTAAATAATTTAGTTTTGATTACATCTTACACATTCAAAATTAGTGACAATAATTTCATTTGTTTTTTGTGAATTTCTTAGTTAATTTATCCTTTCAAATTTAAACCTTCCCCGTGAGATCGATATTCAGGGTTTAAATAGAAAGTCCTTTATTACTTGATAACGATAAATATACTTGCATAGAGTCCCAACATTAATTGCTTAAATTTCTTAATAATAAAAATTGCATCAAGCTTTTGGCACCATTACATAGAGAATTCAAACTTAAATAAATTTTACACAACTATAGTTTACTGAGATCAAATACTAGCCACTCTTTTAGGATTTACCCTCTCTGAGGGCTATTGAAAATTATTAGTGATCATTTCTTCAATTAAAATACAAGCTTCATCAAATGATTTTGACATTAAAGATCCTCCAGCAACATCATCAATTATATATCTAAGGGATCCTATTAACCCATTATAAAATATTTGAATAATGAACCAGTCACGTAATGCACGATGTGGACACTTAATAATGAGTTCAATAAATCGTTCCCAAGCCTCATAAATTGAATCCCCTTCAAACTGAATAAAAGAAGTAATATCATTTGTAAGTTTATCAGTTTTTGAAGGAGTAAAATATTTAGCACGAAATTTTTGTGTCATTTCTCCCAACTTTTAATAGATCTAGGTGCTAGTGAGTTTAACCACATCTTAAATTTATCCCTTATGGCAAAAGAAAAATTCTAAGTCTAATTGCATCGTTTGATACACTATCATATTTGAATGTAGCACAAAGTTCTAGAAAGCTTGTAAGATGTAAATTAGGATCCTCAGTTGGTGTTCACCCAAACTGATTATTTTGTACAATTTATATTATAGCAAGTTGAAGTTCAAATGAGTTAGCCACAACAACAGGGATTTGAATACTTAAGTGAATTTCATCTGCCATAGAGTTAGCATAATCCATTAAAGGCCTTTTGTAAATTTTGATGTTCATTTTCAATAGTAAGAGTTTCAATGTTATTTTGTGATGTGCTTGCCATTTTTTGAAAATTATGATGTTGTTTTTGCTTTCAATTTTTTCTTATGGTTCATTCTAATTCAGAATTGTAGGGTACTAAACCTTCAGATCCTGAACTTCGATATAAAAAAGTAAAATTTAGAAAATAAAATACTAAAACATTCCAAAGAAAATAAAATTCTATTTTTCTCTTTTTGTGTTTTTGTAAAAATTGTTTTTATATTTTTCGATTTTTGCTATTTTTATGTGATTTTCAATTTTTGTAATTTTTTTGTAATTTTTGAAATTTTCAAATAAGTAAAAACTAACATTTTTAGTAATAAAAAATAAAGTTTCAATAAAATTCCTAACAAGATATTTCCTTTAAGGTTTTGTTTTTCCGTCGCTTCCTAGGCAACGACGTCAAAACTTGACCTGACTCGCAATTATACAGATATTTATGTTCCTGAATATGCTAAGAACTTGACCCAAATTATATTTAGCTGCTATTGAGAAAAAATTTAATATGATAAAAACTAAAGAAAAAGTTTTCTCACTAGGGGTACTACCCAAGTATGCATATCATTTCAAGTAATATAGAGTTTTCTTTAAAACCCCCATTATCGATCTCATGGGGAAGCTAAAAACAAGAATAAAATGAAATGAAATATAGAAATTTTGACTTTAAGAAAACTTTACTTAAGAGTACAACAACTATCTAAAGATGAAGGTTAAGTTTACTAAATCCTACAATATGCAAGTAAAAGTAAATGTAATTACTTACAATATAAAAAAAATAGACTTTCTCCTTCTGAATAATTCATAATCAGTGTAGGATTTCAAAATTTTTTGGAAACTTAAATGTGGCATTGTGACAAATAGGAGCATACATATTATTTACTTTTTTTTAATTGTGCAAATAACATTAACTAATCTAGAGTTGGTGTCGGCATGCACTGTAGTGTTGGGTAGGTTCTAGTCTCTCACTCATAGATTACCTATTGTGCCATCTCTATAGAATTTCAAAGTTGTTCAGAAACATAAATTTGGCATTATGAAAAATAGGAGCATACCTATTATTCACTTTTTTTGAATTGTGCAAAGAACATTGACTAATCTAGAGTTGGTGTCATGATGTATAGTAGTGTTGGGTAGGTTCTAGTCTTTCACTTCTAGATTACCCACTATTTCCTCTCTATAGGATCTACTAGTGTCCCTTAGTTCCAATCTCTAGACCAAATTGATAAAAGAATCTATCATGCCACTATAAAAAACATCAATTCTATGCCCATCAAATCTTATCTCCCTATCTATTTGCAACCCCCTTCGGACGATCACGACTGCTCTTTCCAAGGTAGAATGTGATACTTACAAATCAAGCAATCTTAGCCCTTTCGGGTTTGTAAGTTCCTCAAAAAGGTTTAAATAATACAAGTGACCAATTTGTAAAGAAAATAAAGGACCAGTAAAAATATCATCATAATTTTTAAGAATAAAAAAAGTTCTAAACAAAATCAAAATCACTTATATAATTACTTCATATTGCAAAGAGAATGAAAGAAAACTACTCACGAAGCTTGGGGATAACAAAACAAAACATATTTATAAAACTCAAATACAAAGTACAACACTTAAAGACAAAGATACAAATATTTATCTGGAATGTTCTCCCAAGTGCTCCTTTGAAGTTCTTTGACTTCACTGACTCCAACAACACTTACAAGACTCGCAAACTCTAGAAATAACAAAGACTCACAAAGAAAATTTTTACACACTTAACACACTCATACACTATGAGACTCTACAGATTTGACTCTCCTAGCCTCTTGGAATTAATCCATATTTATAGCGCTATGAAAATGACCAACGGTTGCTTCATACATCTTTTCAAAATTCAGCCTCATTAAATGAATTTTCTAAAAAATAACCATGGCGCCTAGATGCCAAACCGTTACGCATAAGCACCAGTCAATTTCTACATTCAGTTTGCTTGTTTTGGTACTTTTCTTCAATTTAGTCTATTTTGCTCCTTTTGGATGTATTTTTTCTCTTTTTTACTCTTAAACTCTTTTTCTTGCACTTACAACCAAAAACATAAAAATACCCTTCATTAAAGCATAATATCCTAAAAAATTGAGTATAAAATGTGCATAACAAGTAGGTAATTTTATGGTGGATCAAAAACCCTTTACACAGAAAATGGGAGCATGAGTGCAATCCAATGTACCATTACCTCTTGCCTCAGGTTCTAGTTAAGAAGCCTGCTAAAAATGGTTAAGTTTTCTGCCATTACCCAAAGCAACCAAGGTATCATTCATTAAGTTTCTGAGTTCTAGTAGGCCTTTAATTTTCTTCTTCTTCCTAGATGTGTAAAAATTCCAATCTTCATCGGAAGACTGGCTCAACGGATCCATGTATTGGTATAAAAATTATCGGGCAGGTGTAGGTTATTGTACGATAGGATCCCCTTGTGCCTAATTGACATTAAAAACTTGTTTGATCTAAGATGGTAGGTTGCAGTAGAAAGCTCACGTAGGGTAGAATTTTAAGCTTGAACATGGGACAATGACTACTCATCCACTACCGACTGAGGTTCCACAGGAGGTATAATAAGTGAGCAATCCCCCTTAGGGACAAAAGGAGCATGCCTGAAAGGCTCCTCCACTGGTGAAGAGGTAGTCCCCCCAAAAGCAATAAAACTAGACAACAACTCCTG
>NEWO01001254.1:3572-106130 GCA_003013225.1 Phalaenopsis aphrodite
ATATATAGATAGATGTATATATACATATACATATATAGATAGATGTATGTATACAAATACATATATATAGATAATTAATAATCAATGAATTTAATAAAAAATATTTATTAATTAGCATAATTAAAATAAAAATTCAAATTGATTTAATTGAATTTAATAAATATTTTTTATTGTATTGATAAAATAATACATTTTTTTTATTCTAATAAATATAATAAATTTTTAAATTTTGATAGAAGCTGTGAAAGAATTTCACAAAATTTAATTGGATTTATCAAAATTTTAAAAAAATTATAGGATTTAACTTTTACAAAATTTACTAAATTCGGATTTACCTTAAATATAATCTGTTGCCATACCGCTCCCTAGGGTTGCCGATTTCCAGAAATTTGATTACCTTTAGTTTGGGACGATCATTCCTTGTCCTTTCTGCTGATACTCTTCTAGTCTGAAGTCACCCATACGTCCACTGCTAATAATTTTCTTCACGGAAATGAATGGTAGCCCTTGAGTTGTTGAAAATATGTTCAAAATCTGATTGATTTATTGTTCGTTCACCACCACATCCTCCGGCGTACAAGCTGATCTTTGATGCCCTACTTATCCTCCATTGTTTTCCGCAGGCGGGCAGCCTGAAAGAGAGGAGAGGGTCTCCATGGAACTGACCGACGAGTTGTTGAAAAGCATGGAAGTTGGTATGGCGTTCAGGGATTATGTAAGTGCTTCTCTTGATTCTTTTTGCATGTACTGTTACTGTTCATTTTTGATTTGTTCGTTGCATTTCTTTGTCTTGTGTTTTTGCTTATTCGTCTGTTAAAGTTTCCCTTCACACGATTCTGGTTATTTCTTAATTTCCCAAGTCGGTTTGAATTGCCACAGTTCTTTAACAACAAAACGGTGTTTTGGAACTCTTCGTAGACTTTATTATGTTAGGCTCACCCTTGTTTAGTTAATGCTTGTAGTCAGCTTTCCAATGAAAGAGTTTAACGATTTATTTGGTGGTCTCGTGTTTTCCAGGTGAATAGTTTGATATTTTCTGAACTTATGCCAAGTGTTGCGAGAAAGGAAATAAAGTTTAAAGTTGAGGTGGAGTTGTTGCGCAGGTTTTGGTTTTATCTGAAGACTACCGATGAGTTGAGAAAATTATATGGATTCGGGATAGGAGTGTGAAATAAGTTCAGTTTCATTGCATTCTCCTTGTGATATAGAAATACTCCCCTTTTAGATAAATTATGAGCAACCCTTGTAGTTTTTTGAACCAATTAATAATGGAGTTTTTGTTAGACATGGAGTAATGCTTGAGATGGTTATTAACTTGCTGATTTGTTCAACGCTAGTTAGCTTGGCATCAATATTAGCACCAATTGGGTTCAATAATATAGCGCTCTGGAAGAAAGAAAGGCAGATTATGGGAGACCCAAAATGCTATTGGGCCTATGTGATGCCGGCTTATAGGAATGATTGTTTGCGTTGCTTAGTTTACTAGGAGGGATTCTTAATTTTGGAAGGTTTTGCTATTTAGGAACATGTATTATACCACAGAGTATGTTTTTGATATCCTCATATTTGGCGAATTGTTCTTCTTTACCTGTTTCTTATTATATTCTGTTGCAATTTTTTTACAAGCTCAATATATTAAGTCAAAATTTCCAAAAAAAAAACTTTTCTCGCAACATTGGTATTAGAGTAAGAAAACCTTAGCCATCCAATGATTTATCCCATCTTTTATGTTGCTATGTCCCTTGTCAAAACCCTTACTGGTTTACTGCTTTCACCCATGCTCGAACACTTTTGACCACACCTGCCTTGCTCTACCTCTCATTAATATTCCCATATTCACACAAGTAAGGGTGAATCCAGAAGGGTTGGATTTGGACATGACCGGAAGTTGACTCGATTAGGATATGCTTGACCAAATTCTAACATGTTTTTTATGTGTGAAAATGTTTGACCCAAATATAACTCCATATGAACCTGCCTAATGAGAGCATGACCTGTCTTCTTTTCTATTTATTATATAAACTATATAATTTTCTTAAATCAACATGATCTAATTAGCGCTAGCATGATAAATTTAAATCTAAAACATGTTTGTCTATTGTAACAATATGTTTCTAGTTTTTTGAAGCCCATACCCAAATAATAATCGAGTTAAGTTTAAGTTGATTTAGGGTTGTTAGGGTCAATTTGAGCCTAACTATCAAATACTAATCCGGTCTACAATTTTGACTTGAAGCATCTCAAATTGACACGAATTTAAGACCATAAAAATTAAAGGACTGGTTTTTTTGTTGTTGTCAAGAGTTCTCAAGTTATTTTACTATTGGAACTAAATCCCACAATTAGATTTGAGAATTCCAAATCTTGTTAACCCAACTCAAATTTATCACATAAAAATATTTTTTTTGATTAATTTAGATTTTCTATCCAATTCCTATTGCCTTCCGGTTAAAGCATCTACCTAATTTCTCTCTTAGTATATTCTGTTGGACAATCTTGCGTGTAGGAACAATCAGTCACAATGGGCTTAATATACCTACACTATGGCTTGAATTTAATCCAGCCAAGCCCACCTGCCTTGATTTCAATCAAAATGTCAGATCTAATATACAAAAACAACAACAACAAAGCCTTAATCCCAATCGTGGGGTTGGCTACATGAATCCTTTTTCTCCATTGTGTCATATTTTCATTTATTTCTAATAAATTAAGATCATTTTTTATACAATAAGCCCAAGTCTTCCTAGGTCTACCCCTGTCTTTCTTAACATAAGTCGAATCTAAAACATCTACTCTTCTAACCAGATCATCAGATGGTCAACGCTTAGTATGATTAAACCATCTAAGACGACTTTCTCTAATTTTGTCCGTCGTAGGAGCTGCACCAACCCTATCACAGATATATTCATTTTGCATTTTTTCTCTAATTGTAAAGCCACTCATCCACCTAATCATTCTCATCTCGACAACACTTAACGTAGTATTATGCTTCTCTTTTAAAGGCCAACATTCAACGCCATAGAGCATTGCAGGTCTCACCACCGTCTTATAAAATTTTTCTTTCAGTCTAAGCGGTCAGATATAATATGAAGAAGTTAAATAAGAAATAGAAAAACTGATGATGAATAGTTTTTCTTGAATCAAAAGAGGTAGTATTCCACCAAATAAATAATTCCTTTATCAGTAAGTTTATGGTACAACACTTCCTATAGGCTTCACTTGTGCCTTCACAATATTGTTGGATGGGAGGTGACCTGCAGAAAACAACATGCACCCCAAATCAATAAAAGACTCAAAGAGATTAATGTTCTATTTGATTTGCTGAAAATGAAATGCAATGTACAAGATTTTAAGAGTACTGTGATTACATTGTATTTGAATTACTTTTGAGTTGTTTAGTTTACTATAAAATAAATGTAGGAATATTTTGTAAAAATTAACTGTTATATATTTTTGTTTGGTTTGAAGTAAATTGAAAATAATATATTTCAAAATATTTTTTTATTCAGTGGCAATGGGGGTCGGCAAACCGTTGATGGTGGGTTAGTGGGCATCATGGCAGATGACCGACAACAATGACGGAGGCGGGCGGCGACGGCGGGATGCGGGAGGCGAACGACGATGGCGGCTGGTGGTGACAGGTGGGCGAAGGTGGAGGTTGGTGGCGACAGGCGGGCGACGGTGACGACAAGTGGCTATGAATTGAGACAGGGCGACCTACGGTGGCAGCGGGGGTGGTTGATTAAGGTAGCAGGGACGACCAATGACGATTGCCGTTGGCGGCAGCGAGGGCGGCTGGTTGGCGGCAGCGGGGGCGGCTGGTTGGTGGCAGCTGTGGCGGTGGCGACAGCAGTGGCGGCGACGGCGACAACAGCGGCTGCTGAGGCTTGTCAATAACATTTTCCGTGGATGATATAATTCAAATTTGGTCAAATAAGCCAAATTCTAAATTCAACCAAATTAACTACGATGTTAACTTCAAATTCATTTATACTTTACATTATATTTGTAATTCTTCATATCAAATACATAATTTTCTTAAATCCCGTCGAAAGAATTTCAGTACACCACAAATTCACTCAACCAAACAATCCATAAAAAGGTAATACTAAGGGGCTACTTGGGATCACCTTTGATTTTTATTTTTATTTTTATTTTTTATTTTTATTTTGCTCTGTTTATGTTTTGATTAAAACAAAATGTGTGGTATGATATAATATATTTAATTGTTTTTAAAAATAACTCAAAATAATTTTTGATGTTTTGAGTGTTTTTAAAAAAGCAAATTTGTTTTAAAAATAAAAAAAGTGCAAAAAATGTACTAAATAAACATATTTTTAAAATAAAATGAAAAACAAAAATTAAAAATAATAGTGATCCCAAACAAGCTCTTAGAAAATAGGTAGCCATTTGCTTGAATTGAATTTTTGGCTTTTGGAAACAACACTCAACCACAAGAGTTGAACTATTTATGGATTTCTCTGGTAGTATTTCACTGCTTCGGACTAGATCTACCCAAGGGCACCCCAAACTACCACAGAACTCCCTTATGTTGCTGAAAACCTAGAGAATGAGGGACTGAGAAACAACCGAATGGCAAAGGGACCTTGGCAACTATTCATGGAAATATCTTTCACTCTACTATAGACTAGGGAGTCCCCTCTAAATTTTCTCAGGATAAACTAAACTTTAACTATCTGAAAAACTCCTCACATAAGACATGAGCATCTATAAGAAAAGTGCAATTAAATTTCAGGTCACCTAATTGCTAAACCACTCTTAATAAGATAAAAGAAAAAACTGAGAACTAAGAGAAAATAAAAAGGGTTCTCCCTTAACCAATCGTGACACAAATAGTAATTGGATCAACCTTAATATATATTTTTCAAGTTTGGTTCCTATTGGATTGTCATGTCAGGTTATTGATACTCTAATTCATGCTTGCACTGCTTGCCGATGTGAATGACTCTTGGTTGTATGCTTTTACACACTTGCAGACTGTTGCTCTTTCTTGAATAGAAAGAGCACCAACCACATTCGCCCACTTGTGTCTACCAACATTATAGCACCAATGGCTGTAAAAAAAGACCTGACATGCCAAATCGACTCGTAAAATCTAGGTTCGGGTTGACTCAAAATAATTTTCTGGTTGGGTTTGGGATCCTAATCTGTTTAATTTTTTGGGTTAGGTTTGGGTTGACCCGTCAATCTGAAATCAACCCGTCAATCTGAAATGGACAAGAAATCAATACAAATTTGGCTCAAAATTAACCCAAGTAGCTGTTATATATCATGTCCAATGGGTTATACGGGTCCGGTTCGGGCCTGCCGGTTTAAGGCGAGCCAATTTTGGGTTGGATTTTTGACCCGTGTATTAATCGGGTCATGTGATTTTTGGTTGGGTCAACTTTGGGGCAGACCTGAACTCTGGCCATGAACCTGTTTTGATACCCATAATAGCACCTACTCATTGTTGCTTATGTTATCACATTCATTGCCGCACCTGCTTGCTCTAGTTCCCACTATTCTCGTTTTTGCTTACCACACATAATGTATGACCTTTCTCATTGACTTTTCTCATTGATTGATGCAACTTTTTTTTGCATCTGAACCTTAATCATTTGCATTGAATGATCTAATTTTCTTTTTTCCACTCTTTATTTATCAACACATAATATCTTGGTCTGTGCATCATAATACATGATGCAAACCTGTTTACGCCATTGATACCTTTATCAGTTCAATGACACCAATCATCTCTTATGGTTGGTCAAGCGGCTTTCATTGTCTGGTTGTTTCTCATGTCAATCATGACGAAATCATCAACTTCTTTATATGAAAAGCATGTGTTTTTGGTGCGCTCACTTAGTTTATGTATAATTTAGAACTTTCTATTGCCACCACAATCTTATTTAGTGAATTACATTTGGTATCGGTTTTAAGCCCATGCCTTTTTACTTTAGGTATGGATGCTCTTACTGGAAATATACAGGAGAATGTACCTTAGTGTATGCGTTTTACTGGTGATATCCTTCTTGCAGTAAGACTAGAGAAAGAGTTTAGGAAAAACTTGAATTATGGAGGTCTACATTGGAGTCAGCAAGCCTTCGTTTGAGTAGATCTAAAACTGAATACGTGGAATGTAATTTTAGTAGTAGTAGCTCTAGTGGCAGAGTTGTAACTATAGGTGATCAAATCATTAGAAGGTTTGAACATTTTAGATAGATCAGGTTTATTTTCGAAAGTGATGGTGATATAGATGAGGATGTTATTAGTAGAAATTAGGTTGGTTGGTTGAAGTGGAGGAATGCATCAGGCCTATTTTGTTATAGAAAGTACTGCTTTGGCTTAAAAGAAAATTTTATAAGATGATGGTGAGACCTAAAATACTTTATGGCGCATAATGTTAGCCTTTCAAAAGAAGAGCATGAACAAAGTTAAGTGTTGCTATGATGAGAATGCTTGGTGGATGAATGGCTTGCACTTTGACAAAATGCAAAATGAATATATTCGTGAAAGGGTTGGGGTAGTTCCAGTTGCAAACAAGATTAGAGAGAGTCATCTTGGATGGTTTGTTCCAGTGAAACAACCCTGCAACTTCCCAACTTCCCAGTTCCAATGAAACAACCCTGCAACTTTTTACCAGATTTGTACAGCAAGCCTACATTCAAAGAAAAGCTGATTTTTAGTTTCCTCATTTTGTCTACATAATAAACAACATGAAGGGAACTTAAGACCCTTAAGTTTGAAAATGTCATTCGTTGGAAGAATTTTTTGAAAAAGCCTCCAAATAAAGAAAGAAAGTGAAGGTTTCACCTAAAAGTTCATATCATCAAATTTAATCCATTTTTTTGAAAATGTTCATACCCTGAAAAATTGAAAGGAATTATCAAAAGTCTTAGCAATAGTATCTCCAATTTTACATTTAATCTTTGGAATATCCCTGTTCCTATTGTTAATAGGTTTATTGGAAATAAACTTCATATCATCAAATTTAAGCAACTGCTTTAACTATTCCATATTCCATCCATTTTCATTCCAAAAATCTTTCACATTGATATTAATATCTTGTGGGCCACGATAGCAATCCACAAGACTACCATTACCTAATCAATCATCATAACAGAAAGAGATATAACCTTTACCAATATCCCAATTAATCAGCGCATTATTAGCTTTAGAAACATTAAGCATACTTTTCCAAATATGAGAATCCTGTTTAGAAGGAGTAGTCGCAAGAGGGTGCATACCAATACAATATTTAGCATGCATAAGAGAGGCCCAAATAGAATTCATCGACCTAAATCAATACCATTATTTCATATGGTTAATAGAAATAAAATCAAATGAACTCCTAAAGCCCAGACCACTTTTATCCGGTGGTTTACAAATCTTCTTCAACTCATCCAATGAATGTTACTTTTACCATTACCATCCCACTAGAATTTATTAAATAAATTCTTCAATTTATTAATAAAGCCCAAAGACATATTCATAATTTGCATAACATACAAAAGTAAAGAAGTAAGAATATGCTTCAAAATAATAGTCCTCCCACCAAAAGAAAGGAATTTATTCTCCGAAGTAAGATTTTAAGCTTAACTTTATCAAGTAAACTAGAGAACAAAACATTTCTCTTAATGGTCTTGTCTAAAGTAGAACCCATATAAGCTAAAGGTAAATTAGCTTTGCTATAATTAGTATAATCCACCGTCCAGTTTTACTTTCTAATGGAAACAAATTTAGAACAAGAAAAATGACATTTAGAAGTATTGAAGATTGTACCTGAAATTTCTTGAGAAGAGTTTATCTCATTCCGAACCTTTTTGATTGGTCTTTTATTAGCATTGGTGAAAATAAAGTCATCAACAAAACATAAATGAGATATTCCCATCATACCTTTATGAAGATAAGACATGCTAGGATTTTTAATAAACAAATTATTGATACATTTAGATAAATAATCAAAAGCAATAATGAAAAAGTAAGGTGACAAAGGATCACGTTGTTTAATACCTCTAGAAGTTTAAAAAAAAACCCACAAGCTTTACCATTAATCAAGACAGAGTAGAAATTATTGTTAAGAATTCTATTCATAATATTGCAAAAATCATCTTGAAACCCCATTACATGAAAAACATCAAGAATAAACTCCCATATCTAATAGTATCAAAAGCTTTTTGAATGTCCATTTTAAATATCACACTACGACCACAATCTTTTTTATCCAAATCTAAAAGCAATTCCTGGACAGTTAAAACATTGTCACAAATATTTCTCCATTTGATAAATGTCGTTTGATTCAAACTAATAAGCTCATGAGGTAAAGGTTGAATACGATTAACTAATATTTTAGATTAAATTTTAGACACAACAGTTTTTAGACTAATAGATCTAAATTTATCCCAAGATATAGCTTTAATCTCTTAAGGAATGAGGATAATGTTGGAAGTTTTAAAATATTTGGGCAATTCTATACCTTTGAAAAAATCTTAGATAGTATCTGTTTATAAAACTCAATAGCGAAACCGTCAGGACTAGCCATTTTACCATCCTTAATGCTATCAATAATGTCTTTAATTTCTTCTTTAAAAGAAATATGAGTAAGATTCCTGCGATTGATATCAACAAAGTTATCATAATTCACCTCCTTAATTTTGGGAGGGTTATTACCATCACTATTAAAAAGATCAGTAAAAAACTTGATACCATCCACTTCGATTTCATTATAATATATATATATATATATATATATATATATAATATTTAAAACTATTTCCATGGCATGTAGTGTTCCTAATGTAGAATGTAGTGCATCATGGGCTTATCAAAAGATCCATGTTAAAGAATAAATGCTTAAGGGTTAATACATTATACTTGTTTTTTTTTATTTGAGGGTCTTGTTTATGAAATTAATTTATGGTGTATGGTTAGATGTTATTCTATTGTATCCATTGGATGTCTTTGTCTTATAAGTCATTAAGGAGATTTAAGAGATATTCACATGCACATAAGTTCATTGTCACGTCACATTAAGATGCTGGAGTTCTAATAAAAAGGTCCAAATAGAGAATGGTCAAGTTAAACTTCATATTCTGACACAAAATCATTTCCAGAATCAAATAGAAACTTAAGAGTTTTATTCTGGCATATTTTAAAGGCCGAATGGGATTCCTAATCATCTTTAACCAAGAAAATAGCACATCAGCCCACTTTCCAACAAACAATGACCAACCATTATTTTCCTCCTCACAAGTTCCATCCTCCTCCTACAAATATCGAAACACTCCTAAGCCTTAGGGAATTTAAATTTTTTAGTTGTAAACCTGGAGTAATGTCATTTAAAAATGTATTTTTGCTATAATGATGAATTATTGATGATGTGAAGAACAATTGGAAAAAAAATTACGTTTTTTCTTCTTTGTCTTGGTGGCTGATCTTTGCATTCTTGGAGGAATTAATTTAATTTTTTCCCTTAATATGTTTTTTTTATATTCATGTACTAACTCTCCAAAACTCCCTTTCTTCTTCTTCAACACTATTGCGTCCAAGTTGCATCAAATATAGAAGAAGAGCCTCCATAAGGCAACTTGAGAAATTTGGTTTTAATGTACCCCGTTTTGGTTGTAAGTCCACTACAAGCTCTTAAATCACCCGGTACCATCAACTCTAGAATATTGCTATACACATCACTATGACTTTTCCGAGTGTTCAACCCTAATTTTTCTAAACTTAGTTATTGCTCTTAAGTCTACATTGGAGCACCTCACTTGGTCAACCTCCTCTTTATCATAACTTACTCCAATACTTTTGACCTAAGATTTCTTAATACATTAGAAAATTAAAAAATAAAGATAGCCCTTGGGCATCATACTAATCAAGGCATCACGAGTCTTATTATTTTTAGCTGTCATGTCTTATCACGTCCATGTCCGTGCCTGTTGCTTCATAGCTCTCTAACAAAAGGATTTGTCCATCTAAAACTTCTGTAGCACCATGCGCGATAAGTGGGATAAGTTGATTTATTGTAGACCATTGTTACTATAGTCTAACACCAATAGAATAAAAAGTTTCTAGTTGCTGACTTTTATCTCTGGGCTTCATCCATCCTTTCAACATTTGCAATCTCAGCCGTTGACCAATTATTCAATTTCCTAATACTGTTGTTGCTCTATATTATATTCAATTCCGGAAGCTATCGACTCCCTTTCCACCTTTTATTTGATTGCCATTGCTACTGGGCATTATATTGACCTTGGCAGTTGTGGCTGTGAGAAAAGCTCATAATGTGCCACCATTTGGGTTGATAGGAACGATTTTTTTTTTGGGTATGATTTCCTGAATATAATGGACCTAAAAGGATTTTTTTTTTGGTATTATTTTCTGAATTTAACGGGCCTAAAAGTAGGTATACATAAGGATCATAATAATGAAATGATAAGAAGAGAATAATTCTCCAATTATGAGGATATAAAAAAATAGTTCTTTTTGATATAATATATGCTCCTAATAACAACGATTCCTATAGAACCCTCCCTATTAAACTCACTGACACCGATACTTGCACTCTAGTTAGAGTATATATATCAATTAACTCAAGTTTGTTTTATAAATGAGATAAAGGAAGGTGCCTTGAAATCTACTTTAATTTGTTTAATTGTTTTTAAGTGGAAACATGATAAATAGTAGTTTATTTTAGAAAGCACAACTTGTCATGTGACATGAAATCTACTTTAATATGTTTAATTCATTCACAAAAAATAAGATTGTTAACGATTTATATGTTGGCTTGATTATCACAATATAAAGACAATAGCTGATTTCACAATATAAAGGCATAAATTCTTGAGGAACTTGGATGGTGTAATGGTTATGAGGAACTGTTTGGAGCTAATGAAAGTGGTGCTAGGGTTTAGTGGTCATCCAAGCTTTGAAGTACTATGATTGAAAAGAGGCAAATCATAAGTATATCTATGATAGATTGGAGCAACCACGAATTTATCATTATCAACTATGCGATACAAAAAATAATGAAAGGGAATCTCCCTATAATTGGCGATGAATATTCATAAATAACATCAATGCTCTAATAATAACAAGGATTTGGCCTTTTTTGCATCCAATGACACTACTTTGTTGAGTGTTATAAGGGAAACTAGTGTAATAAATAGTACCGTTAACGGAGTAGGAGGTGCAAAACTGAGATAACATGAATTCTAAAATATTGTTGATGCACTAAATTTTTATTGAGCAAAAGAATTAAATTTTTATTTCTTAATTAAAGGTTTGAAAGATGTGATGGACATCAAATCAATATTTAGGTGAACTAATGACTCGAAAAACATCATGAAGATAATAAAGTAACAAAAACTAGAGTAAGGATCAAGCTAACCCTAAATGTTCTAGTTAAATTAATTTAGAAAGAAAAAAATGATGATTTGTTTGCTAAGCCCACTTTGGGTTCGTTTGGGACAACTTTCTGGCTGCTTTGATTTTAGATCGCCACCGCAGCTTTGTTTGAGGAATTACTTTCTGGAAAATTTTGTGGTAGAAAACTGTTTTTTTCAACCTAACCTGTTAAAGTGTGGTGACTGTTATAAAGTCGTGGTCTGACTTTCTGAAATTAAAATAAATTTGTAATAGTGATCGTAGCTTTTTGAACAGCTGCTTCTTCAAACTGCTGCAGCTGCCTCAAACAGACCCTCAGTGGGATAAAGACTTATTGTTGTTGTTGTTAGAAAGATGATGACTTGTGTTAGAGGATGAAAATGAATTACTATAATATTTAATTAGTTCACATGCATAGAAGTCAAATTTGAATATAGAGGATGGGAATTATTCTTTTTTTATCGAAATAATGTTTTATCCAGTAAAATCATCCATGTGAATCCTCCCTTGCGAAGATTGACATCTTCAACTTTCGAACCCTAGCATCTTCACCCCAACTTTCTCTCCCTCCTGTGTTTTCGCCCATGTATCTACGTTAAAACTCTCTTCGTCGATCATAGTCATATTACATTCCAGCTTCTCTCCATCCTTCTCCGTACTCCTTTATACCCTTTGCATAACTCTTCTCTATGTTTCGGCCCAACCCCTTCCTACGGAAATTTCTGATTTACCTTCCATTGGAGCCATAGGAAGGGGTTCTTGATGGCGGATGTTTTCTCCCTATGCTCTCTCATCCGATCTCTTTCTCTTTCAATCTATCCAAGGATTCTTCGATCAACCCTTAGTTAAGCTTTATAAATTGAACCGTCGGCAAGGTTTTGGATTGAATCTCAATAAGCCTCCTCCTTATCTCTTTCAAGTTCTCGAATCGGTTTTCAATTGAGGAAAGCCTTTCCTCTATGGTTGAGAACATTTCCTCCATTCCAAATTTAATTTGGCTCATCTCTTCCTCTAATTTCTTTTCCAACTCATCTATTTTCTTGGTCATCATTAATCTCAAAGATGAGTTTTGATCAAGGAGGGGAAACTATCGTATACTGAAATCCTTTCGTCCATTTCGTGTTTGTACCGTGAAACTGTAATCCCCTCAATGCGTCAGCTTCTCAGCTGTCACTTATCACGATTTTTTCGCAAGGCTTTGGTCCCATTTCCCTGTACACCATGATTCCGACGTTGCTTCCACTCTATCGCGTATGCATTGCAAGTAATATGTCGTGATCCCGTCATTTGCAACCAACTTCCTCTTTCCACGACTGTCACAACTAAGGCGTGTCGATCGTTGCTTTCGTTCACGAAGGCTGCTCGTATATGTCGTAATCTCGTGGTTCTTCTCCGCAAGCTCCAATCTCGCGATCTATCGCGAGGTTCGATCATGTCTGTAAACACCAATCCAATCATTGGCTCTTGACTATGTCAAATTGCGAATGAATCTCAAGATACAATGCAAATATTGAAAGGAAATGGACGACGGGCTGCTAGATAGTTCAACTTTGATACTACTTTGATACGATTCTTGGCACAAATTATGACAAATAACATTTGATTTGCAATATAATCAAACACGAGAAGACTATAAAGATAAAACCCTACAATTCGAGAGGTACATAATCTCTCCCAATTCCTACAATTTTAGAGGTAAGAAAATTCTCCCGAACACTAAACCTATGACTTCATACTAAACATATTAATTCTATTTATACTAACAACAACAATAATAATAATAATAAAATACAAAATTGCCCTTAGGCTAATAAAAGAAAAAAATTGCACTTAGGGCTAGGCCCGGCGTAACACCTACATCTTTCATATTCCTTTTCCCATTGTCCCTTTGGGCTGCTAAAAAAAATCAAATATCGTTTAAGCTATATTGTTGCCTCTTCTTAAGTAACGCTGGTGTTTTCTGTGGCACTTTTTTAAATAATATCAAGTCATTTGCTGACATCTTTATTGCATTTACCAGAGTGAAATCTTTTAGTCTTTAAATTTGGACTGATAGTTTTTGATCGGGTTATTAAAGAAATTTAGCATTCAACTACCACCTTCTATCACAGCTTGTGTGTATTTTACCTTCTATTTTAACTGCATTTCAGAATGGTAGAATCAGTTCAATGGATTTCCACAAAGCAACGAGTTATCTGGTGACGGCTAGTGCTGATGAATCAATTCGCCTTTATGATATACAAAATGCATTGTATGTTTTCTCTTCTTTTATTGTATTGCATATGATTATAAGGCATAAAATAATTTTTTAAATATTTTTCATAATAACTGTGACTGGCTAACTATTTCACTAAGGCGGTGTTTGATAGCATGCTATTGATTGGATTTAGCTATGGATTTTTCTTACATCCAGGCAAACATTAAAAAAATATATATTAAATTCAATGCTCTGCTAAATGCAATTTTCTTGTGTTCCGTCATTTTTAGGTCGTCAGTCCAGATTTCTTAAATCCGATTGTGAGGCATATTTATTCCTCCGTTGCTCGCAAATTCTTCCATTGCAACAGGGATCGGATGAATCTAAATTTATAGGATTTGATAAATTCTTTTTAACGTAAATCTAAGATGCAACCAAACAACTCCGAAGAGAACTTGTTATGATTATTGCTTGGATCCATTTTAGACTTAGTATTCATATTTTCCTAAACAGCATTTTTGCTTTTGTTTTTTCAACCTTTTAATTCCCTTGTGCAAATCATCTTGAGATAGCTAGTATAGTTATTTGATTTCTCCTGGTGTTACTTGGTGTTCTTTTGATGAAGGTCTATCCCTGTATTCCATGCATTATTTTTTTACATAATGTACTCAGCTAAGTATAGCCTATTTTTTATGCTCAATTTCACATTTCCAAATCGAAGGACTATGCAAACGAGATTGGAATCTGAAATGTTCGTAATTGTTTTATCTATATGGTTCTATAAGTTTCTAGAGTATATATTTTAAACTAACTTGGCAATCCTTTTTGCAACATTTAAATTGAGGAAGTTGCCATGGCATCTTCCAGTCTTGTATGGTGAAACAATTGTCATTACTTCACTTCTCTGCATAAGCTATATTCTATATAAAACTAATTTGCTATATTTTGTTGAAATAATGAACTATTAACATTCTATGATCACCTAAGTTTGTAATGATTAGAAGGCACAAATATCCAAATATCATGTATCATAACACTCTTGAAGGAATACTAACTTGCCGAAGTTCCATAGAAACCATCAGTCATCTATAATATATTCCACGTGCACTGCAAGCCACTTGAATTTTGATTCTGCTTGACCACGTGCTAGTTGAATTTTGTTTCACATTTCCATATGATATTTTATAATTTGATATCAGCTCTGATATGAATTATCATCTTAATTAGTATTTATTCAATTGATTATGATCACCACTATATCGAACATGAGTCATGACCTGTTCTGTATATTGCTTCAGCTTTTCATGGCTTTTTGATGCAAGTTTTGGTTTAAATTGTTTGTTTAATAATCATTGTTTTCTTGCTTATTGCTCTTAATTTTGCCTATTTCATTCTACTTGTGTGAAAATACTGTTTTCTTTGCCTGACGCTGTATTTCCATTACAGGTGCTTGAAGACCATAAATAGTAAAAAGTATGGAGTTGATTTGGTCTGCTTCACTGCTCATCCAACAACAGTCATATACTCATCAAAAAATGGTTGGGATGGTGGGTGAACTTGATGATGTTACTTTTGCAGTATGCACTGGTTACTTTGAACTTATATATTTATTTTGTTATAACTTCTTTTAGAATCTTTGCGTCTTTTGTCTCTCAATGATAACAAATATTTGCGGTACTTTAAAGGGCACCATGATAGGTATGCAGTTGTGCTCTTATACATAGAATTTCTCATTTAAAGACAATATAATTGCATAACTTGTACTTATATTTTCCTAGGGTTGTTTCTCTTTCATTGTGTCCTCGTAAAGAGTCTTTTTTGTCAGGTTCTCTTGATAGAACCGTTTTGTTATGGGATCAACGAGCAGAGAAGTCTCAGGCACGAACCTCAAAATAAATCCTAGTTAGAATATATATATTGCCGTAATAAAGTTAAAAACCTTACATGTCCTTTGTAGGGTCTTCTACGTGTGCAAGGAAGACCTGCAGTTTCTTATGACGATCAAGGAATGGTTTTTTCTATTGCGTTTGGAGGATGTGTAAGGATGTTTGATGCCCGAAAATTTGAGAAGGTTTGTAATGATTATCATCCATATAATGGCTTCATTTGGTTTTTTTAATGATTTCTAACTCTGTTTTCTATTATTCATCATTCCTTAGGGCCCATTTGATACATATTCCGTTGGAGCAGATAAATCTGAAGCTAACGTACTAAAATTTAGCAACGACGGAAGGCTCATGCTTTTAACTACTATGGATGGGCATATTCATATCCTTGACTCCTTCCGCGGTAATCTTGTAAGTAATTATTTTTACTTAACTTCTAGTGCTTTAAATTTTAAAATTAAATGGAGTTAACGCAGTTTATGGCTTATTATGTATATTGTTGAAGCATATTACCATTTCTTAGCTTGTAGAGGACTAAAAGAAAATTATATCACCATGAATAGTAAAATAAACATGTTATAAAGATTGGTTGGAATTTGTAAAGTGCATGAATCATAAAGAAATTCTATTTGAATTGGTCAATTGATAAGCAAGTCAAACTTAGATTCTTTTAGACCATTATTGATGCATGGGATTCCTTAAAGTGTCTCTTAATGTTGTTACCCACCTCCCACAATTTTTCTTGGTACTCAGGACTAACTTTCCAGATTCATACAAGCCTAAAAATCACAATTTTACAATTTACTAATCAAATCAAATCAAAACCACAAAAATCTTGAATTTCAAGAAGCTCTTTTGATGAGGGATTCTGTTGCTTTTAATTAGTAAATTTTCACAACAAAATCTTAGCTTGCCTTAGCTTCCTTACCATACAAGATTTAAATTCAGCTTGATATTGAACAACAAGTTTTATAATCTTCATAGTACCTGTCAGCCATTCCCTCTAATTGGGATACTTCAAGGTATTCCTTATATACGAGAACCTCAACCTTCTAACAATGACAGATGATTAAATTCAGATTGCTATTATTAGAAAAACCGTAGATCTTGATAGGGCTGTTCACGTTCCTTGGTTGGGACAATATCAATGAATCTCATAAAAATTAATGTTACTAGCTCTTAATCAATCTTCATTTTAATATCCAAAGGATAATTATCAATAGCTCGTGTTTTATGGAAATAATGTATCTCATTAATACAACCCAAAATATAAGGTGCCATATGAGGGATACAATTTCATCCAAAATTTACTATTAAACTTAATTTTTTCATTCCATATATCTAACTATATATATTACATAAAGCTAGTGGGAAGGGCATATGTTCTATTGCCTTGCTTTTACCGATATAAAATGTATTATTTTCTATAATCCCAAGTATCAATGGAGAAAATCCTATGTATTAGGATCATTCGCTCCTTTTTGGTAGCTTCTTCTTGGCCTAATAACTACCTTGCCTTGACAAATCTGAGTGGGCCGATGAATCAGTGGGAAAACTCTATTTTAACTTTGTGAGTTCTAGAAGTACTTAAAAGTTGTGGGTTCTTCTCTCTCTCTATCTCTCCCTCCTCCTAAATGCTACATGGCCCTCGCTTCTATTTTTTTTTAAAACCCTATTTCACTCTTAACCTCTTTTTTTTATCTTCCCCCCTAAGTAAATTTTATTTGCAACCGCTCAAGCAATATACAACAAAGACCAAGAATTTAAAATGCGAAGTTGAGTCTATTTAAAGAGAAATACATTACTAATTGTAAACTTTATATCACTTTTCTTTTTTATTTTTTTTGACTTATAGGTGAAATATACAAATTGTTTATGTATTTATCCGATTGGATGTAGTTATAGGTCACATATATTTTCATATTTAACTCTTATCCTCTTTTTTTTTATCTCTCTTTTCCCTCGAGGAAATTTTATTTTCAATCTCTGAAGCAATATACAACAAAACCAAGAAGTTGAAATGCAAAGTTGAGTTCATTTAAAGAGAAATCAATTACTTATTGAAAGCTTTGCATCACTTTCCTTTTTACATTTTTTGATTATAAGTCAAACGTACAAATTGTTTATATATTTATCTGATTGTTTGTTAGAACCAACAACTCCAAAAGAAAATTCTCCATGAAGATAGTTTTTAGTAATTGCATCAGCTACTTTGTTTAAAACAGTATAGTTGCAATGAATAATAATTTATGTTTTTAAAGTTATGAACTCTATTTCATATGCCTAGCATTCAAACTATTTTTAGTATTTTAAAATTTGAAAACTTCTTTATTAGAATGGATGATAATTTCTTTTTAATCAAATAATAACACCAAAGCTATAAAGCTTGAAAATTGAAAAATTTTATTCTGTTATTTAGTTTTACAAAATAATAACTATTGGATATTTATTTTTCCCAGAACAACTACAAGGCCACCTTACATGCCTTACCTTCAACTTCAAAAAATCATCAAAATTCAAGAATATATGGGAGTTTTGGTTAATTTTTATGTAATCAAATCAAAATTATCTTCTGCTATTTCTTTTAAAACTTTTAACTTTCAACAATCAGCAACAGAAGTAATCACCATACTAAAGTTTCTAATAAAATGGGGATATAAACTAGCAAGATCATAAACACTTGTCTTTACATATGACTTATCAATGTTTATTTCTTGAAAAAAATCAAGTTCCAAAGTACGTTTTTTTATCATAAAAGAGCACTAGGATGACAAGTAATCTTTCCTCTCTCAAAGTTTAAATATTTATTGTAAATATAAGCATACCCATTAAAATAAACATTGACGCCAATCTGCAGTTCTTGGAATTCCCACTATCAATGATCAAGCTATGACTATTACCCTTATGAGTTGCACATGTTCGTGCTTCTTCAAACCTCAGAAGTGATCAGAGATGTGACAATGCATCTTATAATATGTAATTGTGCATGACAATCATCAACAACCTTAGCATCCTTGTTGTTCAAGCACTTACTGTATATCGCATGCCCAAACTCACTTCTTTTTGTTCATTGTAATCAGTTGGTTCATCAAACGATTTAATTCGATGACACGCTCTGTCAAGATCTAACCTGAAAGCTTAGAATTAACCAATTCAAGAAATGTGATTGGATGATATTAACATTTCTTTTATTTTATATAATAAACCATCCTAGATTCTAATAATAGAAGAGTTACTAAAAAAATTTAAAGTACACAAAACATTAATCAAATTCAACCAAAGCAACAACATAGTTTGAAAGTAAAACAGTGTCACAATGAAACCAACTACATCACAACATTACTTAGAAATTAAGCAGTATGAGAAATTAGAATCGTAACAGACAACCCACTACCTAGTATCAGTAGTCATTCTTTTGAAAACCAACTCCCTTATGTCAGTCATTCAATCTAGAGATTGCGTGAAAGAAACAATTAATTTCAACAAGTTTACCACCACTTAGTGAGTAATTATAATCTTGTTATGCATTAAATTAATATACACATACTATGCATACATGTCCCAAATAAATGTGATTCATTAATTAATAAAATTGTAAGCTTTCATTTTAATTTACTCATAGTTTCAATTTAAGTATTTATTCATTTTTTAGAAGTCTAATTAGAATTATTTTCATAGAAAGTATCTTCAAAAGGTCGTACCCCTAGGTACTCTTAAGATTTTGCACCTGAAGGTATATATTTATCATTTCTATTTCATTTTTTGTGCATGGGTACAATTGTGTCTCCATCGATTGTCAATGGGGTAAATCCTAATTGATTTAATTCTTTATATTTCAATTTTTTTATTATATCTATTTAAATTCATTGAATAATCATTTACCCTTTCCTGTTTCAATTCTTTTCATTTCAAGGATCCCTTAAATTGCAAAATGCATATAATAATAAAAGCAAATATTTTAAGTTAATAATGTAAGTTTTTTAAAAGCATTAATTTAAGACAAATAAGAACGCAATTACTAACTTGGACTCTTGAATGTCTTTCTCTTTCCCTTTATTTGCCTTATTCTTTAATTGACAAATGTTGCACCTTTCAAAATCCCTCTATATTACTCCTCACTCACCCAATCTCTATACAATTTCACCAAACTTTCAATTAACTCACCTAATTAAAACTCATAAATTTTCTAAATTAATATTTTATTAATCAACAATAATTTAACTATGCAAGAATTTATGATTGGAGGACTAACCTTTTGTTAGTTCAAAATTCTTTGCCTCTTCTTTAAAACTCAAGGATTTACCAGCCTTCAAATTTTTATTTAAGTTAAATCTCACATAAATTTACATTACCGATTGTTAACTTAATAGAAATACAACCCTAACATTTACCTTATTCCACTATTTGGTTTGGCCCCTTCCCACATGAGCTTCTTCCCCATATGCAAAGAACTTTTCCTACTCCACCTTAAAGTAGAACACGTGCACGACTCACCTCCAAGGTACGACATGCTTCTTCCTCCTACCTAGGCTCAATCAGGGTTTTTCCTCATTAACTTCACTCGCGCGTCCTTTGCTTTTTCTTCTTCTTCCTTTACGCAATGTTCAAGCGTCAAAGCCTCACCACCTCTTCCTTCTTCTCTCACAGAGCCCTCAACGATTCTTCTTCCGTACGCTAGGGCTCAACATGGGCTTCCTACAAGATCGTTGAAATCCTGTTAAGTAGGCAACCCCCACTTCTTCCCACAAGTTCCACTTCTTTCTTCCTTCTTCTCTATCGATCAACTAGGGCACTCATTATGCTTCTTCTTTTTCGCTGTGTCAATCACTCTCTCACCTCTTCTTCATTTTGTTCGAATGGGGCGTGCAACTCCTAAAGAGAAGTAAGCACCCCCACTTCTTCGCACAACAAATTCCACTTTTTCCTTCTTCGTTCTTCCTTCTTCCTTATTGATCAGCTACGACACTTATGATACTTCTCCTTTTTTGCCATGTCAATCTCTTGCTCTCTTTGTTTCATTTTGTTCTAATAGGACATGCAACTCGTAAAGACAAAACTATCTGTCGATTATATCTACCTTTCCACCTTTTCAAAATTTCTCTTTTATTATTAATAATATTATTATTTAAAATTCATTTATTACAATCTCTCATCTTTATAAAAATTTTAACCTCGAAGTTTATAAAATTTAATATAAAGATGTAACTCAAAGAGACTCCCTACTTATTCCTCATTGAAATCATACATTACAACTTTATAAACACCTCTCCCCCCAAATTAGGAACATACCTAACATAGAAAAAATCTGAAATAAATCTCCTCTATTAGGTTACCTTATATACAAGCTTTATTTTTGGTATTTTCCATAACACCCGATCAAGTTCGAGCATAGATATTGATCATGCCCAATTTATTACAAATGTAAGTGACTCTTGCTCTATTAACGACCTTTGTGAAGGATGCCGCCTAGTTTTCCCCAGTCTTTCTATAAGCTTTATAAGTTAAATTTTGTTGATTCTTTTTACAAATAAAATGATAATTTATCTCAATGTGCTTCATTTCTTCATTGAAGACATGGTTATACTCAATATGAATTGCAGCTTGGCTATTACTCTACAAATTGGTTGGACATAAAACTCATTTTAGTCGGGAATTGGAAGACCCACATCAATTCACTCAAAGCTTCTGTCATCCCTCGATATGTTGATTCAACACTGAATCGTGACTAAATTTATTTCCTACTCTTCCATGAGGCTAAAAGACCATCAACAAAGACATAATATCCAATAATGAATTTTTTATCTATCTTGGAACTTGCCTAGTCTACAAGAGAAGCATTCAATATTGCTATGCCCATGATATTGATATATAAAATACCTTGTCTAGGAGCTATCCTAACATATTATAGTATTTGTTCCAAACCCGACTAATGACGGGCTTTGGGGGAAGGCATAAACTGATTTATAGTGCTAATTGATTATGCAATATCAAGACAAGTTACTGTGAGATAGTTTAATTTTCTCACTAACTTCTCATACTGTTCAAGGTCATTAAAAAGCCCTACATCCTTGATAGGTTGCTAATTATATAGCATTAGAATATTGCATGGTATAACCCCTAATTTCCTAGTTTCTGCTAACAAATTCAACAAATACTTTCGTTGAGATAAAAAGATACATTTCTTGCTCCTTGATACCTAAATACCCAAGAAGTACTCAAGGAACCTAAATCTTTAGTACTGAAATGACTTTGAAGAAATGATTTTCTGCGCATCGCTTCCAGTAATAATAATGTCATCAACATAAGGACCCTCCAATAGAAGGATTCCTGAAGCAAATTATTTATAGAATACGATGCATCACTTGCTTGGCTAAATTTTTAAAACTATGCTCGAGTTCTTTGCTTCAATTCATATGACTTACAAAGACGACAAATTTTCCCAGACTCCCCCTATCATGGAGGTTGCTTCATCTATATCTTCTGCAACGAATTACCATGCAGAAAAAACGTTCTTCACATTCAGCTGGTGCAAGGGCCAACTATTTATTGCAGCCAAAGACATGAGTAGGCGAACTGAAGTTAACTTAGCTACTGGAAAGAATTTGTTCATGCAGTCGATCTCATAAATTCTAGCATAGCTCTTAGCTGCCAACCAAACTTTGAGACAAGCTACAGATCCATCGAAATGAAACTTAACTGCAATGACTCACTTACATCTAATAACCTTCTTTGATATTTCAACTTGCTCCCATGTTTTATTTTTAGTTAGGTATTATCTCATCAAGCTTGGCTACCCTCCACCCACAATGGGGTAAAACTTGCTGAACAGACTTTGGAATCTCAACAGAGTCGAGAAGCAACGAATGAACTTGAACTGGAAGATAACTAGTTGTAGTTAACACAAGGAAAAGGAGATAGGTGCATTGACACTTGACTTTTTGAAGAGAAATAGGTAAATCAAGATCATTCGGAGGAGATCCACTGAGGAAGATGATACCGATGTCAGACTCAGATCAGGGGAGCGATGTCTTCTCAAGCAAACATTATTGATAGGTGATTTGGGGCGAGGTATTGGAGACGGAGCTGGATCTGAACCTATGATGTGATACATTAAAACTTATCAAAATCTTGTGTGGATTTAGACAATTATGTGTCAGCAAAGAATGAGATTTGTTCATGAAAAGTGACATTGACATAAATCACTTATATATCATCGATATTCTTTTTGGCAGGTGAGAATATCATAGAAAGACACACTTCAAGGACTTCGGGTCATGTTTGAACACTTGTGGGCGAGCATTTTGAACAAACATCCAACTATGTGTGGTTCAATAGCAAAGAGAGTTAGTTGGAAATAAAAATTGGCATGGTGTATGGTTTTGTAAAACAATAAAATGCATTTGATTAATCAAAAAACATGCAGTAGAAATTGCATCAGCCCAGAACTGTTTAGGCACATTCGTTTGAAACAAAAGAGATGTAGCTTTTTCAAGAACATGTATATATTTTTTTTAAGCTATTCCAATTTGGGATGGAGTATCGACACAAGATGACTGGTGAAACATCTCATTTTGTGTTATATACATCTGAAAGGGTGCAGAAAAATATTCTTTGATGCTGTCACTTCTCTGAATCATAGTCAAAGCATTGAATTGAGTTTAAAAGTCTGTTTGGGGCAGCCGTAGATTATTTATAGATAAATAAATTATTCTGATAATCTGATAACCTGCAGATTATCAGGATAAACTGACTTGTTGTTTGAGGGAGCTTATTCAGAACAGTTTACTGGCAGCTCTTGTTGGATAAATGACCATTCTGCTCTTGTTTAGTGAAGTTGTTTGCAACAGAACTGTATGAGGAAAATAATAGATAGAACATAAGCCTCAATCTGTTATATAAATCAGTTCAACAAAAATAAAATACACTACTCACTCTCTCATGAGTATCAAAAGAAATAAAATAAAGAGAAATACAATTACAAGTACAATTAAAAATATTAAAATGTTCAATTTGAAACTTTGACGCCGTCTGTCCTCAACAGCACCGTCCTCCTGGGAAATCAGCCTACCGCGATTACTGTCGGCAAGGGAGTATGTCGGAATGTCGACTCAACGGAAGAAACCACATCAAACTGAAACCCTCCTTTGACAACCGTAGAATTGTCTCTCACTGCTATGAAGCTGGCGTGACATTACTAAGGGAGTCGGCAGTCCGCAGTAACACAACCCAACTCGAGAGGTCCCTGAAATCCTAGAGCTCATGCTGTACTGAGATAAAATAACAAAAAAATCATTTGTCAGCTCAAAAAATTAAATTAAATTCTATATAGTAATAAGAGAATCGAAAAAGGCCGTCCAGATAAATCCTCATAAGCCGATGCACCCAAAAGATTGGAGGATATTGGTTGTCTTCATTAGGAGTACACATGCAGCACTAGGTAACAACACCAAATCGGCCTTCCAGAAGAACTCATAAGGCCATATTTTTCATCATTCATCATTGACCTCACACTAACAAAAAAGAAACAAAACAAAAAAAAAGAATTAAAAACAAATTCAAACACGTCATTATTATATATTCAAACTTTTTAATGAAACAAACAAAAATTTTAATAAAACCATAAAATTCAAATTCATAATACAACGAAATACATACGAAATAAATATATAGTCTAATAAATAAAGAAGCATGGTTGAATCAACATCCACATACAACATCTGCGTAGAATTTCTCAAAATAGCCATCTCGACGACACCTTCACCGTCCTGAGTTTCAAACTCATTCGACTCGATCTCATCCTTAAGTAATGATTGCCCAACAAGAGATTCTGAAGATTCTGTAGAGACATGCAGCTAATCGTCATCAGGCAAAGTGAAGTTCGTATTTGATTGAGAGGGTTGTCGTCGGATGAAGTTGTGAAGTGTCATAGTGGTCACCACAATATGCACATGTTTGGGAAATGGATACGACGACATATCAAGTAAGATGACCCAATTTTTCTTCCACACCCCAAATATTCTTTCAATTACCTCGTGTAACGAGGAATGACGTTTGTTAAACATTTATTTTTTGTCACGGATCGTGCCACTTGCTCTCTCAAAATAAGAAATATTATATCTGGTGTCCGGATAGGGCTTCAAGTAGCCCTTCTGCATCGGATATCCGACATCAACCAAACAATATTTCTCTGTTATGAAAGACAATATTAATGACAAATAATACATATAAATTATAGGTTCACATAACTAAACAAACCTAGAGGCGGGTGAGGAAAACACTGCGTTTTGTTCCTAGTTGCATAGGGAAAAAGATGACTGTCATGCGCACTCACTTTTCATCCCGTCAATACAAATGTGAAACACATGTTGAAGTCACATACTGCCATGACTTTTTGGGTAGTTGAACCACTTCGATGAATTTACGCGACTTTTTCGTGGCTCAGTAGTTTGACATCTATGTGCTTACCGTCTATTGCCCCAATGCAGTTCTGTTTTCCATTATTAGAAAGTCATTTCATTTTGAAAGTAACGTAAACGAGGATTTGTTCAGTAGTAGCGAACGATGTATTCTCTGACTTAATGATTTGCGACGCTAAGCTCACAAGTGCTTGTATACCTTTGGAGAAGTATTGACTAACTGTTTTTGAGGAATGCTGAAATCGCTCAATAGCTTCCTTTAACTAATTCGTTCTGTGAGAGAATGTATAATGTTATAGCCAACACATTTTTAATTGTAGTTCTAGAATAACCTTGGAGGTCGTGCTTAAGACATAACTCATGAAAGAGATCCATAAAAGTCGGTGCAGTCATTCGAAAATGTTGCTGAATCTTATCGGATGTCCAGAAAGCATCTCACCCTCACATTTGTCCTCAACATAGGAGAACTTCATGCGTGGTGTCCGACCAATACTGAAGCTGTAGTACTCCGACAATAATATCACAATAGCTGCAGCCCATGCCATTATTTTACTACGTTCTTGCTGCGGATCCATCCTGAAAGGAGAAAAATATTATGATGAAATAACTTGTGGAGAAGTGGTGACAGAAAAATGAAATATTAAAAGCTTCAAGGACTACAAAGCATTAAAAAGGAATTACATAAATTATTTTGGAGAATAAATAAAACTGCCGAAAAAAATACAGAAAAGAAAAACCTAGTGACAACATAATATAAAACAAACTTATTCTTCTACCAAAACACAAATATTTAATACGCAACTCGAGTCACAACGCCGTGAACATTTTCCTACGGGTAGAATCCTCAAATTTTTTTATACATTTTGCATAAAAGCTCATATTGGCAACTGTTTTTGGAATATAATCCAAAATGCTAATGCAGTCTGTGATGTTCCTCTCAGGGGGAGCAGCAGGAGGCGGAGCTGCAAAAACAACAATTAGTTGATCGAATGAGCTTTTTACGAAAATGTCATTATTTTTCTTCCTCCTCCCAAGCATAGGCCTCTTGGATTGGGGACTGGACTCCTCCATCTCCTTTTGGTTAATACTAGACCCTTCTTAATCAGCTATAACCTGTCCAGGTGACAACTCATCTGGTATTCCTGCAAATCCCAACTCGCTTGGGTTGAATGCACGTTTTCCCGTCGTGACAATCCTCTTGAATATGATGTCCAGTTTTTCTTCGAATTCGCTCAATTCTATACTGCCTATATTTTTTGGCTATTGGCATTGCCTGTAACATTGTATGTAAGGAGAGAGGTTTAGTGAATAATCAAAAAAATATAAGAATAAATAAAATGAGATTGGAATTATTATCTCCAATTTCTCAACCCATCATTCATCTAGAGCATCAATTGTTTACTTAACGGGATCCCAACCCAACCCGGTGGATCCACGTTGTATGTAATTACACTCTGTATGTTACACTCTGTATGAGAGTAACATTGTATGTAAGGAGAGAGGTTTAGTGAATAATCAAAAAAATATAAGAATAAATAAAATGAGAGTGTAATTATTACCTTCAATTTCTCAACCCATCATTCACCTAGAGCATCAATTGTTCATTTAACGAGATCCCAACCCGACCCTGTGGATTCACTTTTCAGCTTTTTCCAAATTTTCCACTCCTTAAATTTATCTCCTTTATTTTTGAATTTGAGCATGTCGTAATCCCTTCCTGTCAATTCTTTGAACATTTTCGCAATATTTTGTCAACCTTCCTTGTTAAAATACGTAGTTGACCTATCTCCGAGTTCAATTTCTTTAACACAGATTGTAAAAAATAATCTTAACTTCCTTATTTCACATAGCTTTGGAACTAAATGATAAATTTATAGTTAAACAAATTAACTTAACATGTAGTATCGTGATAAACCATTGTACAATAACAACGAAATAAATCTATATTAAAAAGAAAAAAACAAATGAAAAGTCTTGAAAAAAAAAATTTAAATGTCTGCCTCATATATGCCTCATATATGTGTCAGTAGTTCCCTCAATATATGTCTGCATTTATGTCTCCATAAAACAGTTCTCTCAACATATGATTGAGGTCTCAACATAAGCCTCATACATACTTGCTATTTCAAAGCAACCTTTTAAACTTGTTATTTCAAAGCTGCCTCAACATAAGCCTCGTAATATAAAAGAAAACACATATTTGATCAAGAAACAAAAACAAAAATTTTGTTTCAGGAAGAATAACTGAATAACCCAACATGGATGTAGGTGTATATCAAAGCAGCCTTTTAAAGCAAAGCTGAAAATTTGAGTTAGAATATCCGTCAAATGCCGGTAACTAGAAAAACTATAAGATCTTCAGAAAAAAACATTACAGCATTCAACAACAAATAATTGTGACACGGTTACACGTCTATTTGTTACAATAAATGCAGCAAAGCCTCTAATAAGCTTTATGAACAAGAAATCCCTCTAATGAATAATATATGAAAAAAAAATGAATTAAGAAAACTTTCGATTATGATCGATAAAGTATTCAAGATGTCATAATCGATAATGGATCTCAAAAAGGGGATAAGGTGTTGGAACTGGCTACTGGTCGAAATATCTCATTATCCAAAATGTATAGCCTCCCCTCGATTCTCGGCCTTTACCAATAATCATTTATGTAATACGATCCTGAATACGATCCTGAAGTAGGCAATGAGTGGGAAAGAATAAGATACAACAATTAAGAACACATGTAATTTTGCTAACAAAGACAAGATTAAAAGTGAAATGAGGTAAACTGAGAACAGAAGTTAAGAGGCAATGTGTGTTTAATATTGATGGTGTTGGAACCGAGAACATGAGAGATAGATCCATCTACTAAAATGATGAAAGAGAGGTGTTTACAAAAGGTAGAAAAGAGTTTTGGATTATTTGACTAATTGTGTGAAACATGAAAGAAGACAAGTATCATTGTTACTTGTACAGTGATAGATAGGGATTTCTTGGATGCTTCTTGAAATTTAATGAACTTAACATATTCATCTACAGAGATCGAGAGTCTGACTTGAAGAGGCCTCAATAGTAGTGACCATGTGAGCTAACTGTGATTTAGAACTCTTTAGGTTCTTTTATAACAACTTCTGACATGTTCTTTTTGTATGACCAGGTTCATGACAGTACTTTTGACCCTTCATTTCCAAAATTCAGAGTTCTACTTTTGTAATTATCTTGAGACTTAGGTTTTTGTTGATGCCTATATTTTTGTGACTCTCAAGAGAAATAGGTTGTTATACGGATAATGCCTCAGAACTTGGGATCGTACACAATACACTGGTATAGGCTACCCCACAGTTGTACATCCAGGTTCAGATAAGATCTGTTATTGAACACCTTCTTTCTAAGATCTAAGACCAGCTGGAAAACTTGTGATAGCCATTTATTCTCTTTGATCCTATTGCATCCATGCATCAGTACTAAAGGGCAGTACTGTATTCAAGTATTTAGACACATTTAAAGTGCATGTGAATACATACTAAGTAACTAATCTTATTGTTTAGCAAGATAGAATTTCTTACATACATCAAATATTCGAGAAATATTTTTTCTCCTAGAAAACACAATACTAATTCCTCAATTATATTTTTAACACAATCACAATGAGTATTATAACGAAACTGACCAAGTTCGATAGAATTCCGTATTTCTATTAAAAGCCGAGCATTCACTCTCATCTACTCAGAATAATTCGACCAAGTCTCAGCTGCAGGAATATCATTGAGGTGACTTTTTAGAGAAATCCTTCTTAAATAAAGTATCATAGTTTTGTTCCAATAAAAATAGTTATTCCCATTTAACTTTTTATCTGTAATTTTAATCACTGATAAAACCTAACCTGTCACAATGTGATTGCGTTCACCAGCCATATTCAATGATATTAAGTACTGAAGAGCAAACTTCCAAAGTACTTGAAGACAAATTACTCTGAACCCACTGTTCAAGGATCTCTACATATAAGGGAAAAATTGATCCCGAAGAACAGCAATCGACGATGCGAACCTATAGAACGCATCAGCTTTATCGATGTCCTAATCTCGCAGACATAAATAGGCTTACAAAGCTGATTGAAGTAGTTGAAGTCGTCGCTGAAGTAGACGACACTTTTCGAAGAAGAGGTCTCGTAGAAAGTTGATGATGCCTTTGTAGGAATCAGTCAAACTCGTAAGAAGTAGTCAGAAAGACGCGCGGGAAGCAATCGAAGACTCACAGGAAGCAGTGAAAGGTAGAGGAAGCAGATGAAGCAATCAAGGTCGTCGCGAAAGCAGATAATGCCGCCGAAGTCGTTGAAAACATCGACTTAAGTGGGCGAAGGCGATATGGGCCAAGCATTCATCTCGTGCCATTTAAAGCAGTCATTGACCTTGAAATACTCTAGAGTCATAAAGATAGTTGAATTGGGAAGCGTTGACCTATGATCTTTTATATAGCGTCATTAAAGTCATCAGTAAAACAATCATAATTGGTGTTAGGAGCATTAAGAGGGATATTCTAAACTAGTCTTACCAAATGTGTAGGGTTTTTAACTGACTATGTCCTTGGTGGGGACAAAGCTGATTAGGGATGACATAATGAACATGATTAATGTAAGTCTGAATCCCAGTCTTTTAAGGGCAAGTGTGCTATGGAGCTCATCTAAACCTCTAGTAGCTCATTGAGCAGACTATGTTCTCTTCCTATTGATTCTTTTTCTATGTTTATTTTTTTTTAAATGTCAAAATGGCCTTTCAGGAGCTAAAGTGGGATCAATTTTGTATCACAATTTCTTTATGAGAGACTACTATTGTCAAGAGACTAAATTGGAGGAATGTGATAGTTTGGGATACATTGGCTGCATAAGATTAGTCGGTGAACTATTTTAGAATTTATTGCATTATTTTAATAAAGTAGCTCTATGATAATTACCAATTATGATATTGGTTATTTAACCATCAGATTGATTGTTTTGAGCAAGAACAACATTGAAATAATCTTGGATTGGTTCTTCACCAGGGCAGTGAGAGTGGGAAATAAAATTTAGAATATTAATGAATCAGTGTGTTGATGCAATCTTTCAGAACTTTTTCATTCATCCTTAGGATCTCTGTTGTTGATTTTTATTTTTTTAATAGATAATCAAGCAAAAATTGATCTAATGAAAGTTGGATTCTCACCACATCTAGTATTCATCCTAAACTTCTTGGCTCTGTCGAAAATGATTTTCTGATTTTTTGATTTTTTGATTTTTTGATTTATAAGTCAAACTTCTCATTTATTCATTGTTTTTGCCAATTCCATTACACAATTGCTGCTCATTATATTCATAGAAAATGATTTTCAGCTCTTTATAATATTATATAAATTTAATGTTGATTTTAATAGTCTTAAATCATGGGACACGAACTCTTTTTCTTTGCCTTTTTTATGATAAGGTTTCCAAAGCTTTGCAAATTTATAAATTCAATGTTAAGACAAATATCTAAAATACAAGTTTCCAGTTTAATTATTAGGTTATCCATAAGTATATAATACAACTTATTAAAATAAATATAACACTAGAAACATTCAGCCAAATTTTTATATTGAGTTAAAAGCCCCCAAAAATTGGTTTGTTTTTGATCCGTTGAAGCTTAGTTTGGTTATTGAAGTTGGCTTATAAGATGTTAATCCTTTGTGGGCTGATTTGATTCAATAATCAAAAAACATATGATATTTTTAATTATTGTATCGAATAATTCCCTTTCCATTTTCTCTTTGCAATTCCCTTTCCATTTTCTCTTTGCAATGTCTTGAATGGACATTATAATTTTTTTCGCTCATTTTGAATTTTAAATTGTAATAATGTATTTTGACGGCAGGGTATTTAATGTCAACCTAAAATTAGCTGATGACTGATGACTGAGGTAATATTGTGTATTCTCTTACTCTTTGTCATTAGCTTGGGATAAAAGGGTGCTTAGAGACCACCTAGTGCAACTATATATTGGATAAGTGGCTTGTTCGGTATAGGAAAAGTTAGATGGGAGGTGGGATTAAGGTAGTATTGATGTTCTTAAAGGTTTCCTTGTAAATTCTATGCCACTTAAATTATTTGTTCATGGCAAGTGCAAAAATGGCTGTACGTTTCATGTAAATTAGAAATAAAGCGTTTTAAGAACATTAACTTCATTTATTAGGGGCTGAGTTACATGAGGTAGGAGGATTCATATCAATGACACCTCTAATTTTCATTTAATCAGCATCTTGATTATGCATTGTTTAGTGGCATTCTTAGAATTTCCTCGAGTGCACATTTCAAGGGATTCATCTTATGACCAGAATAATGTAAGTTCTTTAAAATGATTTTGAAGATCAAAGAGGTCATTATAGAACTTACCGTCAACCATATGGTCATTGACATCATATTCAATCTACGGATAAGTTTGCCAAAACTTTGGGTCATTTTCTGCTGATGTGTGATACCATCATTCTTCAGACTAAGCTTGTAGCAATATGTGCTAATTTGTGTTCAAAATGTCATGGATTGTTCATCTTCTATGGCCATCCTAATTTGATTATATCCAGATGAACCTTCTATAAATGAGAAAATATTATGAAACAAAGCTTTGTTGATTAATAAATCCTTGGAGCGATCTTTATATAGGTCACCAAAGCTGATGCAGGCATGAATCGCACCTTTCTTCCTTCTAACTTGGACAATACTGTAAGGAAAAGACCCACCATACGAGGGATAGGGAGAGGTTGTTGAACTTGGTGTGTATAAACATTTTAATTTTTTTTTCAAAGTCTTGCACTCTATTACAACTGTTATTACAATTAAATACACGACATGCCAAATCCACAAACTAAATTTTAAGGATAATGATATGGTGATCAGGAGGATATACATTCTATGCAAGTGTATTCAATTTCATGCTCAAGTAAACAAATTTATTAAACACATTGTTTAATTCTGGAAAGAATTTTGTTTTTCGTTCACTCTAATGCACCACTCTATAATGCTTATATATAATATTGAAAGGAAATAAAATATGAATCCCTCCAAATTTGGAGGAACAAACAATAGAAAATATTAATAAAAGGAAACGCTATTAGTGGAATATATTATCAAAGAGGGAATAAATTCCTTCTTTCTATGCTCCCTCTCAAGATGTGTTGTACATATTATACAATCTAAGCTTTAACTTCAATTCATTATGATTAACTCTTGATAGTGCCTTGGTGAGAACATCAACAATCTAAAGCCATGTTGGAACGTAGTTGAGATTAATAATTTAATTGTTAACTTTTTCTTAGATGAAATGTTGGTCAATCTCAATATGTTTTGTGATGTCATGATGCACAAATTTTTTTAGTATACTAATAATCATGTCTTCGTCTCAACTTAAAATTTCCTTAGTAGCCTTTGAATCCAGATTCCCTCACATATTTTTAGTGCAAGAGCGCGATTTTCAGATTTTATTTTACTTTAAGAGACAACAACTTGTTTTTTATTTCTTCGCGTGATGAGATTGCCCCAGACGTATGAGCTGTATCATGTGGTTGATTTCTCATCAATTACCTCTACTTCTCAACTATCATTTGTGTAAAATTCAATCTCACAGTTTTTAGTTCTTTTGAAGAGCAAATCCTATCCAAGGGTCATCAAGTATCTTAAAACTTTGTTCACTACTTACAGTCGATCCTCATGTGGATTATTCATTTGTTGGCTTACTACACTAGCCGAGTATATAATATCAAGTTTGAATTATTCATGTGTTGGCTTACTACACTTAGTATGTAATATCAGGTTTTGAGTGTGATAGGTAAAATAGTTTGCCCACAAGTCTTTGACATCTTTTTTTGTCAACTGGACTGGTTTTTTCACTTCAATTTAACCTTTGTTGTAATACATGGATGTATCAGTAGGTTTATACCCAAGTATGTGAGTTTTGCTTAATATGTCTAAGTTGTTCTTCCTTTGGGATATGATATGACAATTCCCTCCTTAGACCGAGCCATTTTCATTTCAATAAAATATTAGAGTCTCGAGATCTTTGATCTCAAATTTTGTTATAAGCATCCCTTCTAGTCCCAATAATTTTCTTTGAATCATCCCTATCAAGATAATATCATCTACATATAAAACGAGAATTTTAATTTTGCCTCTAGGATTGAATTTAACCAATAATGTATCATCAGCTTGGCACTAATGGTTTTCGTTTGTAAATACTATTTTAGCAAACTTGTCAAACCAAGTACGAGAAGATTAATTCAAGCAAATAAGGACTTCGTCAACTTGCAAACCAACTTGTTGTTCGACCTATTTTCGAAGCCCGAGGGTGTAGTCATATAGATTTCTTCATCAAGGTCGCCATTCAAGATGACATTTTTGACATCAAGTTGGTATAAAGGTCAATATTGATTTACTGCAATATAGAGTAGAACCCAAATCGTATTAAGTTTGGTAATTGGTGCAAATGTTTCCTGGTATTCAACCTCATATGACTGCGTGAAGCTTTTGGCAACCAGTATGGTTTTAAATCTCTCTACACTTCTATCTTATTTTTTATTTGATAGTGAATATCCATTTTCAGCCTACATGTTTTTTCCAAGAGGTAAATTTGTTAAAAGTCTTGTAAAATATTAGTGACTTCTCATAAGCTACATATATTTCAATTGGATGACCAGTGCACCTTCAGATATCTTTCATGTGTGCAATTGGTTGATTAAAGTGATCAACCATCAGTGCAACAAAATCATTTATTAAAGAATCCATACCATTATGATTATTAGGATATGGTTATGGCTCTCGGCAGTCTTAGGCCTGCATAGTGTCCTCTACTTGCTCAGTGGCCCTTCTTCTAGTGTAGACAAAATTCTTGATCATTAGTGTCATGCTGAGGTAAAGTAGAGATGATTGGGTCAGTTTCTATGACACTGTTTGTTTATTTAAGTGGAGCTACATCAGGGATAGTATTTAGTTTAATTAAAAGAAAAAATGTCCATATTAATCTGATGTTCCTTCAAATTCTCTCACTAAATTTCATATTTGGGAAATTAAGATTGATTTTAGTTGTTGAAGTGCTACATTTGTGCCATTTTTTATTGGAATAACCGAAGAAGATGCATCTGAGAGATTTAATATCTAGTTTGGCTCAATCTTGTTGGTGAGTGTGAACAAATACAAAACAACTAAAAACATTTGTATGTGGGTAAGATTTAACGAGACTGTTATGGGAAATTGGAATTTATAGAACTCAATTTGATACCTTATTGATGAGTTATGTGGTCGTGAGAATGACTTCCCCTAAAAAATATTTAAGCATATGTTTAAACGATATAATAACACGAGCCATCTCAAGTGTCTATTTTTCTTTTAGCGACCCTATTTCCTTGAGAAGTATCCACACATTAATTTATATGGATAATACCATACTTAGAAAGATAAAGACTGATAATGTAATTAAAATATTATTTATCATTATTAATTTTATGAATTTGAATTTTATTTTAAAATTTAGTGAGGATCATGGAATAAAATGATTGAAATATTTCTTTCATAAGTGATGTCTGTGTTGTTTTTGTATGATTATCTATGAACGATACAAACTATCGTGCCTCATTTATATTGTTTACTTGTGAGTGCTCCCATATATCACTGTGAATTAAAGGAAAATGATGTGTGAAAGCTTGTATTATGATTTAGACCATACATGCCTGCTATGTTTGCTAGTTGACAAGTTTTAGTTTGATAAATGTTAAACTTGTTTAGCGATAAATAAATGTGAAAACATGTTTTACATGTACGCAAAATTTGGATGATCAAGATGACGATAACTCGACTTGACTTTACTATTAACTAAAACTATATTGACCAAATTTGAACTTGGCTCAGAAATACAATTCGACGGATGAGGACCTACTGATAAAGTTATTTTCTTAGAGCAAATATAGACCACCATGCATCTCAACAATGTCATTCACCTTCCCCGAATTCATAACCTAAAAATTACAATAATTGGAATAAAATTTAATCATATTTTAGGTCATGAATAAGTTTGTTGTTTGAGAGTTTATTGCAATGTTGAAAATCCAATTTGATTTACAACATTAATGTTTTTTCCTTTTATAGATTATTGTGTAGTTGTACAAATCTTTGCATAATTAGTTATGTAATATAATAGAAAATAGTTGTAAGCAATTAGGTAATTTCTTTCTTTAAGATATAAGCAATTAGGTAATTTTTTTATTTAGAATATAAACAATAGGTAATTTCCTTATTTAGGAGGTGACATTCCTATAAGTAGATGTACCTTGTAAAGCATCAAAGTATGACGAAAGAATTTTTCTTTGTTTATGTTTTCCTGGTATCATAGCAGGAATAAAAGTCCTGGAAAACCTTAGCCTTCTCCTTGTCCAGCCGTGAGAAAACGCTTCGTCCCTTTCTTCCATCATGTCTAAAATACAAATGATTTTGCTACCTCTACTCAGCCCTCCACCCTGTCATCTACTTCCGCACCGCTCTTCTCTAGAACCACTGAAAATCATCCAGCCTAGATCACCACAATCCTGCTCAATGGTGACAAGTTTCTACGCTGGTCACAATAGGTGAAGATGTACATTAGAGGAAAAGGGAAGATAGGTTACCTAACAGGGGAAGTCCGCGAGCCAGCCACAACAGATCCATCCCACGCAACCTGGGATGCAGAAAATTCCATGATGATGACCTGACTGGTGAACTCTATAGAAAAGGAGATAGGCGCAAACTACATTTGTTACTCTACCGCCAAAGAATTCTGGGAGAATGTGGCCCAAATATATTCGGATATGGGTAACCAATCACAGGTTTATGAACTTTTCCTGAAACCTGGTGATATTCGTCAAGGTAATGATTCTGTCACAAAATATTTTAATTCTTTGAAGAGAATATGACAAAAATTATACTTGTTTAATGATCAAGAGTGGAAGTGTCCTGATGATGCTAGTAGGTATAAGACCATTGTTGATGCAAATAGAATTTTTAAATTTCTTGCTGGTCTTAATGAGGATTTTGACGAGGTAAGGGGTAGAATTATTGGGAAAATCCCCCGTCTTCAATCCATGAGGCTTTCTCAAAAGTCCGCCGCGAAGAAATTTGAAGAGAAGTAATGATTAACAAGAAATCCACTCCTACCAGCATACCTGAGACCTCGACATTCATTTATAAAGTTTATATCAGTGAGTGAAATGCTCCACATCCAAAAAAAGAATGAGGAGAAACCCCGGGTGTGGTGTGATCATTGCAACAAACCAAGACACACTAGAGAAACCTGGGTATCTCCACGAGAAACCTACAGATTGGAAGCCACGGAACAAGTCCCAGCCACATACCGCAAACACTGCTGCTGAACAACTCAACCCATTTAGCAAGGAGCAAATCGATCAACTCCTGAATCTGCTAAACCCCATTTCGGCTACTGGTACTCCAAATTGTTCCCTTGTACATGAAACCCTTGGATTATTGATTATGGAGCTTCTGGTCATATGAAAAATTTACACCATTTATTTTATTCATATAACCCATGTTCTGGCCATGGAAATGTTCATATTGCGGACGGTAGTTTCTCTTTTATTGCTGGAAGAGGAAACATTAACATGTCCAAAAATATAGGTTTTAAATCTGTATTTCATGTTCCAAAACTCAAATGTAACATTCTATTCGCCAACAAACTTTCAAAAGATTCTAACTACTGTGTAATTTTTTTTAATCTTCTTGTGTCTTTCAGGTTCAGAAGTCAGGGATGATGATTGAGAGAGCTAAAGAGATAGGACTTTACTACTTTACGGACACTATTCCTAGCAATAAAAATGTTCAAGCTTACAACAGTATAAGTTCGAACCCTGCATTAGAAAAAATTTTGGAAAGACATCTTAGACTAGACCATCCAAGTTTTCATTATTTAAGATATTTATTTCCTCATATGTTTAAGGGTGTTAATTGTACTTTACTTTAATGTGAAACTTGTTATTTGGCAAAAAGTCATCGCATACATTTTTCTCCAAAATCATACTATCCTTCAAAACCTTTTTTCATGATCCATAGTGATGTTTGGGGACTTTAAAAAATCAAAGCATTATGTGGAAAAAGGGGTTTTGTGACTTTTATTGATGATCACACCAGAATATATTGGGTTTTTCTCATAAGCAAGAAATCAGAAGTTGAAAAACTTTTTCAAGATTTTTACAACATGATTGAAACTCAATTTGAAACAAAAATATGCATCCTTAGAATAGACAATGGAACTTAATACTTTAATGAATGTTTAGAAGAGTTTTTAATAAACAAAAGTATAATTCATCAATCCACATGTCGTGACACTCCACAACAAAATGGAATTGCTGAGAGAAAAAATAGACATTTACTTAAGATTGTTCGAGCTATTATGTTTTCAATGAACATTTCTAAACATTTATGACGGGACACCATTTTAACATCATCATATTTAATAAATCGAATGTCCACTCGAGTTTTACAATATACAACTCCTCTAAACAAGCTGACAAACAAATTTTTTAATTTTATGAATGTCTTGAAATATTTCTTTTAAAATCTTTGTATGCACACGTTTTGTTCATATTCCAAATAAATTTCGATTAAAATTGGATCTAAAATTTGAAAAACACATTTTTCTTGGATATGCTTCAAACAAATGGGGTTACAAATGTTTTAATCCTGTCACAAAAAAAAAAAAAACTTACATTAGTATGGATGCGATCTTCATGAAAAAAATTCTTTTCTTTCACAAAAATCCATTTCAGGGGGAGTATAATGCAGATGAAAAAGATGATTTTTGGCACATTTCTGATCCACTACCAAGAATTGTTCTAACACCAAATACACCTGAAGTTTTTAATAAAAATGAATCAGAAATAGTTATTGAAAGTAATAAAAATCAGGAGAATCGTAGTCAAAAGGCACCAGAAATTATCTTGTCTAACACTGGAGGAGAACTACTGCAGAATAAAGAACCGTTGGTTTATTCCATGAAAAGACTCCATAAAAGGAAAAATGTTCAAATTGAATTTTTAGTTCCCTCCCAATCTGAAAACCTAATGATGGTTCTCAAGAAACACAGGTAATTTCCAATCCTAACCTTATTTTTTTCATCAACAGAAGCTCAAGTTTCATAGATTATGAATCTGAATCTTCATATAGCCTTTAGAAAAGGAACACGTTCTTGTACTACCAAACTTCCCATTACAAAATATCTAACCTACAAAACAATCTCACACAGACATCAATTCTTTTTGTCAAAAATTTCTTATATGTCTGAACCCAGAACAATACATGAAGCACTTAGTAATCCGAATTGGAGAATAACAGTAAAGAAAGAGATGGATGCTCTGTTGAAAAATGGAACCTGAGAAGTTGTTACTTTGCCAAGAGACAAGTTTAATGTTGTGTGTAAATGGGTCTTAACTGTTAAGGTCAAAGCTGATGGAAGCGTTGAAAGATATAAAACACGACTGGTAGCGCAATGATACACTCAGACTCAAGGAATTAACTATCAGGAGAAATTTGCTCCGGTAGCCAAGATAAATTTTATTCGTGTTCTACTGTCCATAGCAGCAAACCGTGATTGGTCCTTACATCAGTTCAATGACGCTAAAAACGCCTTTTTAAATGGTGAATTAGAGGAGTAGGTATTCATGGATCTTCCACCAGGATTTGAAAAGAAGTTTGAAGAAGACAAGGTGTGCAGATTGAAAAAATCCTTGTATGGGCTCAAGCAATCACCTCGCGCCTGGTTTGAGAAGTTCGAAAAGGTGATTAAAAAGTATGGATGTACAGAGTCAAGCTGATCATACTATGTTCTACAAACATTCAAAAACTGATAAACTTGCTATACTTATTGTCTATGTCGATGATATTCTATCAGGAGATGATGCTAGGGAAATTGAGACATTGAAAGAAAGAATGACCACAGAGATCGAGATTAAAAATTTGGGGCGGGTAAAATACTTTCTCGGTATTGAATTTGTTAGGTCAAAGGAGGGGGGTTTTATTAATCAACGGAAGTATGTACTCAACTTGTTTAGTGAAACCAGAATTTTTGGATGCAAAGCAGTTGAAAACCCCGATTGAACTAAATAAAAAGTTACAAGTGACAAATGAAATAGATGATGTTAATAAAGAACAACATCAAAGACTGGTGGGAAGGTTAATATACTTTTCACACACTCATCCTGATATAGCTTTTGTTGTTAATATGGTAAGTCAGCTTATGCACTCTCCAAAGGCTCATCACTTGGAGGTTGTGTATCAGTTCCTTAGACATATGAAAGGAACGCCTGGAAGATGAGTACTGTTCAAGAAAAATGAGCACTTACAAATAGAAGCATTTACAGACGCAGATTGGGCTGAGAGTATTACAGGTAGAAGGTTAACCTCAGGTTACTGTACGTTTCTAGGAGGAAACTTAGTAACCTCGAGGAGTAAGAAGCAAGGTGTCGTGGCAAAAAGCATTTCTGAAGCTGAATTCAGGTCTGTGACTCACAGGATACGTGAAGTTTTATGGATTAGAAGAATTTTTAAGGAGTTAAAAATTTATAGTTCACCACCAATGAATGTGTATTGTGATAATAAGTTTGCAGTTTTCATCGCCTACAATCAAAGCAAGTAGAGATAGACAAATACCTCATCAAAAAAAAAATTAACAAGGCAGATATCTGCATGGTGTGCGTTCCTTTGCACAACCAAGCTGCAAATATTCCAACGAAAGGTCTTGACAAGAGACGGTTTGACAGTTTAGTGTGCAAGTTGACTCTAAAGGATATTTCCATGCCAACTTGAGGGGGAATGTGTACTATGATAATAAGTCTGCAGTCTTCATCGCCCACAATCCTATCCTTCATGATCGAACAAAGCAAGTAGAGATAGACAAACACTTCATCAAAAAAAAAATTAACAAGGAAGATATCTGCATGGTGTACATTCCTTTCCGCAACCAAGCTGCAAATATTCTAACGAAAGGTCTTGACAAGGGACAGTTCGACAGTTTAGCTTGCAAGTTGACTCTAAAGGATATTTTCATGCCAACTTAAGGGGGAGTGTTGAAAATTCAGTTTGATTTACAACATTAATGTTTTTTCCTTTTATAGATTATTGTGTAGCTGTACAAATTTTTGCATAATTAGCTATGTAATATAATGGGAATTAACTGTAAGCAATTAGGTAATTTACTTATTTAAGATATAAAAAATTAGGTAATTTCCTTATTTAGAATATAAGCAATCAGGTAATTTCTTTATTTAGGAAGTGGTATTCCTATAAGTAGATGCACCTTGTAAAGCATCGAAGTATGAAGAAAGAATTTTCCTCTTTGTTTATATTTTCAGCAATTTAATTTTAGAACATAAAAAATAGTGTAGAGATGAAGATCCTTTGTCAATTCGATTGATTCAGTTCTTGCTACCAGTGAGAATAAACCACCAGTTATTCGAACTGCAGAGTGAATGTGATACCATTATTGGGCTCCGAGAAGGTATTTAGGAATTGGGTTTGGCGGGGAGGTGGTTGTTGAATAGCAAAGGAAGGCTAATATGTGTGGTTGGTGGTATTTGGATGATAATAGAAACTGAAATATGCAGTTGGAAAGTTGATCCGGAATGTTTGGCAACTATCCTGGCAAAAAATGACTTGAACGAGGAAACAACGAGATACAAATGGGATGGTGAGGAGATTCCACATCCTCTTCCCGAGCAGGATATAATCACACTACTTGAAAAAGGATACAACACTCCATTATGGTAGAAATAAGATATATTATCTCTAAAAACAAAAAAATAAAAAACCTCTATAAACCAAAAAATAAAAAGATATAAATTATTCCCTACTAGATAATAACCTAATTATAAATGAAAAAATAGGAATTAAAGAAATAAGAAATAAATCAATGGGAAATAAATCACACAAAAAAAGAAATATGTGAAAATAGGAATTTTTGGATGGCTCTAACGACTGCACTATAACACAAATCAATTTTTTCTTGTGATAGTGTGTCTTGGGCCCGTTACTGTAACAAAATTGTGATTTCCGCTATTACGAGAGTTCTGCATCGCGGACTGCGGAAGTTCTGTGCTCTGTGACTGCAACTTCCGTGTCAAACTAATGCATGGATTATAATTTTTGAAGAAGTTGATATCTCCCGTCATATGATCTGAGGCTCTAGAATCAATTATCCAAAATTTTAATTTTTTTCTTTGGATGCTAAAAATATGGGATAAGATATATTGGTGTGCTAACAGGCTAATAGCTTGCTCAGTAGATTGTGATGCTTCTCTAGAATTGGAACTATTATTATACATTTTATGTAGTATCTCAATTTGCTCCTTAGTGAACGAGTTGAATTCTGAATTATTTTTTGTTTTGATAGCAAAATTTGCTCGGCTCTCCCTATTATATCTTTCGTTGGATGGCTTTCAATCTGCAGGTTTACTATGTAATTTCCAATTTTTTTTTTTTCACATTACCGGGTTTCTTACAATAGCCGCACCATGGTATCCTATGTTGGCCTTGTTATTCTTAGAGGAATTTTGAGCATACAAGGCTGATTTTTCAACAGATGGTGTGGTGTGATTGTCTGTCATCATCAAATTCTTTCTTCTCTCCTTTCTTTGAACTTTTGTAAAGACCTCTAGAGTGATACAGATGGGTTTAATTCCCATGATTCTCTCCCTAACATCATCTTGGTCTTTCTTTAAGCCAAGGTGGAACTTGATGTTCTTTTTTGTTCAGTAATTCTTATATACAAAGCAAAGGCATCAGGGCATTTCAAAGAATGAACCTCATACATGACCAGTTGCTGCCAGTAGCATAGAAGTGTTAAAATATTGAGTTACTTTCGCTTGGCCTTTTCTTAGATCATGTAGCCTTGTCTCTATCTCAAATAACTTTGAGGAGTTTTCTGTGTTAAAGTAGGTTTTACGTGCAATTTCTCTTATATCTTTGGCTATCCTATAGAGTTGGAAGTTTTCTCCAAGCTCTGTAGTAGTCAAATTTATTAACCTTGACATTATCATGTGGTCATTAGATTTTCAGGCCCAATATTTGGAATCATTCATTTATGGAGTTGAAATTTTACTTTTGAGATGTTCATTTTTCCCTCTACCACAGATTTACATGAAGACAGATTGTAACCTTTGAAAAAAATATGATAATGGAGTTTATGGTTTGTGACTGTGAGAGGATTTTTCAGGTATGATATGGACTGAAGGCATAGGCTCAGATCTGGAGATAACTCTAAGAAATAAGATTATAAGGTTATGTTGTGTTTGGCCATTCTAAGATTGTGAAGCCCGAACCGAGATGACCTTTTGCTCTGAATAAAGTGAGAGGACCCTTAGTTTGACTGCTCGACTGGACAGGCGAGCATTAACTAGAGAGGACCCTTAGCTCGACTGTTCAACCGGATGAGCGAACATGAACTAAAGGGAGGTGCACAACTCTCAATTTCCTAGAGTTTGGCACAAGGAAAGAGGTGTTTGGATCGTTTGTAAGCTGATGATTCATGAGAGGGTGGCTACAACAAGCCGAATCGATTGCAGGTTGAATCAATCGCTGCTTTAGCAAACTTCACAGAACCAAGGAGATCTACTTGAACTGTTCAAATAGAGTGTTCTGGTGGAGTGTGAGAGACAAATTGAAAGGAGTGTTCTGTTCTAGCAAATGAGTTGGATGATGAGCACTGTGATCCCATTTGAGGCGATAAAGCAACGACCTCGAGCGAAAGAGATGAATAATGAATTAAAGACGAAGCAGTGACCTTCAGCATTGAATGGCAGCGTCAGAGATTTCTATGGTTTGGTCGTCATTGAAGGTGACGAGAAGGCTTGGTTTGGAGCTTAGTTGGATGGAGTCATTACTAGAGACATGGGGGACGACTTGGAACTTTTGAGCTCGACGATTTTACAGGGAGTAGAGACAGAGTAGGCTCATAAATTGGGTTGCGGCATCGAATGCGAACGAAATACGTTTCTCATATCTCTAATACCATTATGGAATTCTGGAAAGAATTTTGTTTCTGGTTCACTTTGATGCATTGCAATTTAATAATATGTATGTATGTATATATATATATATAAGGATATTTAAGCCAACATGACGTCGTTCCCCTTTGCTAGGGCTTTGCCTCATGGCGAACCCTAGCTTTCTGCTACACAGATCTCCCATCTGCTACACGGATCTCTCTCACGTTTCTATTCCCCTGCTTCGTCTTCGTCGACGTCGGTGCTTGCGTCATCGTGTTGTTATGCACGTTCGCTTGTTTCTTGTGGCAGGCTCGCGACTTCGCATCCTTCCAGACGACGAGGCAGACTGAGTTTTCACTTTTCTTTCCAGATGACGTCCTCGTCTGTCCAGGGCGCCTCCTGTACTCGCGTCGTCTCGGTCTGGAGACAGAGCTGCTTGTCACCTCCCAAAAGAGCCCTTATGGGTGGTGGGCAGCCTAGGACTTAAATATTGCTTTTCGGCCCTACACCTAGCCAATGTGGGACTATTTGCCTGTGACATTCTCCTCCACCCAATCACGTGACGCCCTCGTCAAGGATCAGCTCCACCGAGGGTCCTACTGGACCATGGAGAGTCCACGCACCTGACAGACAGTAATATGCTCTGATACCACTTGTCACCTCCCAAAAGAGCCCTTTTGGGTGGTGGGCAGCCCAGGACTTAAATACTGCTTTTGGGCTCTACATCTAGCTAATGTGAAGACTATTTGTCCGTGACATGCTGCTCTGCTCGCTCGGTCGCGTTTGTCGCACTGCTCTGCCCGCGTTTTCGCATTTCCTTTCGGACGACGTCTCTTCACTTTCTGTCCGACAGAATCTTGTCGGAGGAGATGGCTATCCGTTTCTATGATACTACACTTGCCGACGACATCTCAATTCCTACTCATGCTCCTCTTTCAGAATCAAAAACTAGTTTTCGTATAGGTAAATCTTGTAATATTCCTCAATCTTTTCACAATGCTCTTGAAAATGGTGGCGATCACACCTTAAAAAAATTGGAAATAAAATGGGAAGCCTGCTCTTATTCTCACAAAGGTTGAAACCAGTACTTTCACGTCCTCTTGCCGTTTTGCTCTAGTGGGGAAATTTCTTTATGGTAACCCAAAATTGGAGATCATTCGGAAAGAGTTTGAGGTTATGAAGCTATGGGACAGTTGGAATTTTAGTTTACTTGACGGTCAACACATACTGATTCAGTTGTCTCATGATGTTCATTATACCCACATCTTTTCGCAGAAAGTTATCAAGATCAACAACCGTAATATGAAAATTCTGAATTGGACTGTTGGTTTTGACCCAAAGGCGGAGTCCTCTATCATTCCAGTTTGGATAAAATTTTCGGGGTTAAAATTACATCTGTTAAATTTGGAAATTCTCTACTCCGTAGCAACTGCTTATGGTAAACCTCTTAAGGTTGATAGTTCTACACTTGTTGTCACTAGACTCTCTATGGCTTGTGTGTTAGTTGAGAAGGATATCACCAACCTGCTTCAGATGGGGTGTGGATTGGAACCACTCACAACGGGTGTTGGCAAAAGGTTGAAATTGAACCACACCCTTTTTATTGCTCTCATTGTAGTATGTTTGGCCACAGCTCTACTATTTGCTATCGTTTGCATCCTCATCTAAGACCGAATATCACTAAAGAACAACCACCTATTATCCCTGTTGAGAAAATGCAACCCGATCCTCTCCCCAACACCGCAGTTCCTGACAAAGAACAACATACTACAACTACAGATCCAGTTGTGCTTATACCACCAACTGTTATTGAAGAAGACTCACTTACATGCCAAGACACACGAAAGTGCTTCTTTGACCCAATAGCTGATCAGCCGGTACAAAATGTCGTTGCTTCTAATGCTCAACAATCTGCACATTTCCAGCTCACTTTAGAATAACATCAGTTGAGTCAATCTTCGGAAGAGGAATGACAGGTCTATTTCAGGAGGAAGAAAAAGAATGGACGTCGACTCCAGCTAGGGAACATATTGGATCATATATTGGTTACTACTGGCAATGACAATCATCTTACCAACTTATTAGCTTGCTCCTTCCCTGGAAGCAGAGGCAGAGGCAAAACCAAATTGGGTTGCTCTCTAGCCACCTGATATTCTGTATTTCAGCATTTTTAGCCTTTTTCTTTTTCTCTACTGTACTTATCTGTGTTTTCTAGTTTTGGAACCACTTGTGTTTTTGGTGTGGACAAAGTACCATGTTTGGGCCCTTCAACACATTGTGTCTGCATCTTTCTTTCTAGTTAATATATTAACCTTTTTGGGCTTTCTATATATATATATATATATATATATATATATATATATATATATATATATATATATATTAATGGAAACACCATCATTATAATATATTCTGAGAGAAGGAAAGAAATTCTTTTCTAATGCCGATTTGCACTGTGCACATAAACACAATTAATTATTGTTTGGACCATGCAGCTTCTCACTGACAGGATTTTAAAATCATTAAGTACTGATGTTTTTGCTATGTTAAGTTCCTGATATTTTCTTCATTTATTACTATCAGCTCTCTACATATAATGTAAAGCCAGTTTCAAGCCACGCAACTTTGGAGGCTTCTTTCAGCGCTGACGGAATGTATATTTTATCAGGTAAGGGAATTTCAGCACATTGTCATGGCAACAGGTGCTCGATTTTTTTCTTTCTTTCTCCCCTTCTATATTTTATAACTGCGATGTTTGTTAATTTCAGCAATCTTTTTTAACCTTTTTGTGCGTTATTTGCTTGCAGGATCTGGTGATGGCAGTGTCTATGCTTGGAGTGTCAGAAGTGGAAAGGTATTATTCTTCTTTTACTTCGATTTTATCCCGTGGATTTTTACGGAAAAGTTTTAATTTTACTCACGTTTTATTACTTTTATTATATATTTGAAGATTTACATGCATACCACTCTTTTTTTTTTATCTATTTACATATCTAATTAAAATATATGGCCACCTTCTCTATGTATGAAAAGGTGCACTTCATCTTTTAAAAGTTAAAATAGTGGTATTTTTTACGTGATATAAAAGCTTTGGGTGCTGCAATTGTAAAAAGTAAAATTTAGGTGTTAGATATGTAAATACATAAGACTTGGGTGCCCTTCATGTATTTTTGAAAAAATGGATGAAAGTGGATGCTATCTTTTCTTGAAAGAATAACTGTAATATTGATGACTTTGGAGATGGTCTTCATTTACTAAGGGCTTGTTTCGGATTACTTTGTTGTTATCTTTTCTATTTGTTTTTGTATTTATTTTAAAATTATATTTGTGCAGTACTCTTTTTGAATGTTCTTATTTTTTTGTTTTTAAAAGAATTTAAAATATCTAAAAATTATTTTGAGAGTCCTTAAATACAACCAATCACACTATAGCATACCAATCATGTTCTATTTCAAGTAAAAACATAATCAAAACAAAAATAAAATATCAAAATCAAAATGATCCCAAATGGCCTCTAAGAGTTATTTGTGTGACTATTTTTCGTCTGCATGGTTTTCCAGGTTGCCTGTTGGGCGAGTACTGACATTGAGCCGCCACTGATAAAATGGGCACCTGGAAGCCTTATGTTCACAACTGGATCATCTGAACTGTCATTTTGGGTGCCTGACTTATCCAAGTTGGGATCTTTTGTGGGTGCAAAATAGGTTTTTACACTTTTAGACCTCTTGTCAGTGATGGCTCACCAAATTACTGTAAGCTGCCTTTCTTTTTCATGTCTCCTTGTCCAGAAATCCTGTTCATATGCAAATTATTCTATCAAACCTAATTAGCCTGTATTCAAATTGTGGGGCCCATGCGGGCCTCACCAATCTGATGCTGACCAATGAAAGTTCACCATGGTAGGCATGGGTGAAATTCCCACACGGGTTTGGTGGGCATTACTTTTTTGTTGTGGGAAATTTACATACATACCACACAATTCTTATGCATTTACATATCTAACATCTAAAGTTTGATATTTACATTTAGAACATTTTGGTATCATAGAAAAATGTGTATTTCACTTTTAAAAAGCTGGTGAAAGTGATATTTTTTATGTGTTGTCAAAGATTTGAGTGCTATGGATGCAATTACAAGAGTTTAGGTGTTAGATATTTAAATATATAAGAATTATTTGGTATATATGTAAATGCTTCATTTTTTGTGTTTTTAATTTTCTCCCTCATTTTACATTGCAGGTTCTATCTTACAAATCAGTTTCAATGAGGCACGCCAACAGACTCCTTAGAGTTCTCAAGTGAATACCTCCATTGTATGCCGGTATGTGATTCTTTGTCTTCTACAACAAATAGATGCAATCTTCCAAGGAATGCAGCATGAAAATTTATTTTGCCAACTGTGCAATTTACACAACAGGAGAATGGAATTAATATTAATTGTTCTCTTCATATAGTTTAGGCTTACCTGTTCTTAACTTTAGCACGTCTGATATCATTTATGTGTAGAGTAGTGTAGGCAATCGTTGTAAATTTGTAAATTATGTTTATCTAATATATTTGGCTATGATCCAACTGGTGGTGTTTTGTAAAGGTGCTCTAGATTAAACCGTTGAATAAACAATAACACGAGAAAATGCCCCCAAAAAATTGAAAAATTATTACGTTCGAACTCTGAACATAGAGATACATCTAGAGTTCAATGAATCACATCCACGTGAAGCTGATTGGAAAAAAAAAAATACTTGTTTTCTTATGATCCTGCCCGATAACACGGGAATATTCCTGCCGTGTTATTTCACTTTATTCAGACGTTATTGTGGCGATATTGATGTATTATTGTTTTATTATAACACCGAGAATATTCTCAGAACATAAAAATACATAAATATCATCACAATAACACCTGAATTACGTAAAATAACACTGGAGGAATATCCCCTTGTGCTAAAACAATTTTTTTTTAAATTTTTCCGTCACCTCCACGTTGCGTGATTTTATTCGATTTCGGACGTCTCTACGTCTAAAGTTCGAACGTAATATTTTTCACAGCTGTTAGCGCCCCTTTTTTTTTTTAACTTGAAGCAACAATTATAATATTTAATGAACAAAATATTTAGTGATGAATGTATTATGATACTAATAACTTTAACTAATACGAGCAACAATATTTATCAATGTAGCTTAGCTAGAGCCGAGCAACTTCAAATAATTTCATAATTGGATAGTTTAAAAGAAGTAAAATAATCAGTTATATAAACAGAAGTTATGAATGTTTACAAGAAATTAAAACATAACTAGGCTTATCAAATCATCTAACATAGTTCTAGACTTAACGCTAATGTTGAGAATCATTACAATTCTAGATATGAAGAGATTTCTGTTCATAGGCTATAATATAGAAATTTCATTCAGTAAGATTATAAATTATTTAACCCTTATAATATTTTATTTGAAACAGATGTCATCTTTAAAGGCTAACTCTTTTCAAACAATCTAATATTGATAATTTTATTATTTACACTTTCTTTTTATTTAACAAAGGCTTTATTCAAAATAAATGCAAAGTTATATTTATCTTATGTTTTTATCTTGTAAGAGTTGTCTTCTCATTGAGGCCTTCAAGTTTAACTACTTGAATGCAAAAACAATTTGTGAAACGATCTAAGCCATTGGTGTTTGCATGTAAAGAATATATGATATCCTTTTGCATCCTGAACGATCTAAGCCATTGAAATTACAGTCAGACGTTGCATGTGTGCCTGAATAGAGAATCAGGAATCGCTACAGTATGTTAATTTCTGTTGCAGTTCATCGGTTGATTTGCTGATTATTTATTATAAAGACCATAATAATAAAATATAGATAAATACATACAAATCTTATTTATCATTTTCGAGATGTGCAAAATATAAGTATATATTTCAAGAGAAATTAAAATTACCTTTTTTGTTAAGGGCCATTTACATACGTACCATGCAATCATTAAACATTTACGTATCTAACACCTGAACTTTAATATTTATATGCATGACGCTCAAATTTTTACTACTACCAATGATTTTATGTGAAAACATGTCTTCATGCAAAGGTTGATAAACGTGGATATAAAATTTTTTGTTTGACATGTAAATACATAAGAATTGTGGTATGCAGTAAGTTTGCCTTTTTTAAAATTATTTTTTAGTATTAAATAAAGGCAAAAAATTTTACAACCTTAAGATTAAGAAAGTAGTCGGCGCATTAATATATATATATATATATATATATAGATAAATATATTAAGGGAGAGGAAAATCTACGAAGAGCGGGCAGTTTTGAAAGCAAGTTCGGATCTCATCTTAAGGAATGGAAGAGCAAACCAATTAGATGACTAATTCATGGTTCGCACCAATCTCTGTGATTCAATAGGAACAATTAGTAGATAAAAGCTGTCACAATTATGTGAAAAGCATCTTTCATTATTTTTATCAAAAAAAATCCGCAGATGCCATTACAAATAAATGATCGTCAAAAAAAGTTCTCTATCTACCAATCTTTTTTATATATATATATATACATACATACATATATGTATCTTGGGGTGTGTGTGTGTCTATAAAAGGGTATGTTGAATCTGAGATTGTCCGGGAAGCACACCCAATGTATAGAACATTTTGCAGGGAAATATATGAGAGAATATAGTAAGTATGTGTAGCCTTAATTCATGTTCTGAACCCCTTATTTATAAGAATATGCCTCAATCTTATAAAATTACATATCAGTTCCCTTATCATTAGTCTTTTGGGGGATTTTCTAGTAATAACAAAATTATTTATATATAATAAGAATGACAGATTGATTCAGTCAATAAGAGGTTTGCCGATCGTTTGCCCCGCTGATCTGAAGCTGAGACATCTGCCGATCGACTTGAGAGCTGATCATCGTCTTGTAGGGAATCATGTAGCTCATTCTTCTGATCGCTTGATCCAGATGTCTTCTTCTCTAGCATCCAATTCATCGTCTGCCAACAAGCATGTCTGATCGGTCGTTCCTTCCTCCTGAGCCGTTCATTTTCTTTGAGATTTGTGTTATAATATTTTCATATATATATTTAGGTTATCGATTCTCTTGCTCTTTGGAAGCTTCAAAGCACACAAGGACAAGAGAATCTTTTAACACATAATAAATAATTGAATGACATTAGTGTGTGAAAATGAACTTTCCTAGATTTCTGTGCTCAGACTGCTATAAATAAGCCATGAGATAAAGGAAATTTGTGTATTTTCTTTTCCTTGTCGCTCTCTGAAAACTTTTGTGTTCTCCCTTTCGTTTATGCTACTATGCCCGGCGGAGAGGCATCGTCTGCCGACAAGGATGTCCTTCTTAAGGCTATGAGTGACATGCAAGCTAAGGCTCATAAACCAAACACAAAGCGGAAGCGGGTGAGAGAAATCTCTATGGGAGAGTTGAGCAAGAAGAGAGTTTTGCAAATGCCTCGAAACTAGGAGCGTGAGGATCGAATTGAGTCTTCGGGTTTCTTCGCAGGCTGATTGTAGGAGAAGGCTATGAAGGAAACTGGAGGGCGTCCTGACGATCGTCTTTTAAGGCACTTGCCAGAGGTGGTCGTTCCTTCTTAAGGGGAGGAATGTCTGTTCAGACTATTGTGGAGGCCACAACTCCCCAAGATCTCGAGGAGGAGATAACCGAAGATGAGACACTGCTTCAGCCACAAAAGGAAGGCTTTTTCTCTATGGGTGGAGGGCTAGAGGAGATGGATGGGGGTGTTATTTCTTACACCACATCTGACTGGAAATGGTTTTTAGGTATGTATCTTGAATCACGCCTTTCACATTTCTTTTGCTGTTACTGGAGTCCTGAAGATCGATTTTATCTCGTAAGATACTGACATCGATCCAGAGGAATACAGAGTTGTTGTTGATCAAATCGTTGCAGCGAAAGAAGACACTACGAAACAGGTTCTTGTGGAATAGGAAGCCATGGAGCAGGGTACCATGGAATCGGGCACTACGACCTAGAGAATGGAAGAGAATTCACCCCTCGGTGGGGGAAAGAGTATGGGTTGCCAAGTTTCTTTTGATGCAATGAGTGAGGAACAGGTACCCGGGGGGCACCGGGTGTTTGTTGACTTTTTGATGCACAATCTCGCTGAAATGGAGGAGCACTCCCTTTTATGGGATATCCTCAAGGATAGTCATGAAGGAGTTACAGAGGTTTTGGAGAGAATTAACCATGTTGGAAAAGAAGTTTCACTTCATGAGGAGCATGTTTTCTCAGGGGAGATGTTTGTTAATCATGGGGAGATGGCACACCTGTGCCTTGAGCTGTCAGCCTTCACAGAGGGCCTTGCCGCTCAACTGAGGGATAGTTAGAATGACCATTTCAAGTTGTATGAACGACTGCTTCGCTGAGGGTTTGTCTCAAACGAAGTTACAAACATTCATTTAGTTAGGTTTTTTTCTTTCCTAGTTGTATCTGAGGGTTTTGCGTGATGCACCCCTCTTTGTAATTAAATAAATAAAGAATGATTGAAATGTAATTTTCTAATTTTGATAATGATTGTTCTACCTCGAGTATTGTGTGGTTCCAGTCACACTAGTCTTGTCGACAACGTTTCTTCATCCCGCACACATGTATGTGTGTGTCTATATATATATATATATATATATATATATATTCTAGCTTCAGAGGCTTAGATCCTTTCTGTAACGGACGTTAGAGAGATTCAAAGCCTCTATTTTTAACCCTTCCATTCATCTTCGGTTGACAACCAGCCATGAGCGAGTGATGAATAAATTTTCACCTGGCCTGTTTTTTTACAAAGATCAGTTTAAAATGGGTCTTTAGCTTCCATTTGCAAAGAGCTACGACCAATCTTTGGCCGATACAGGGTTTTTCCTACTCAGGTTTTTCCAACTTCGTGACTACCATAATTTCCTTCATCCTTTTTTGTAGAAGGATGAAGATCCCCTAGTCGATCCAACTATTCAACCACTTCTTCTCTTTCCAAATTGATCAAGACGGTTATGTTTTGTTTGGTGTTGGTCCTAAGGTCCATTTGGTGGGCCTTGAGAGCAAGATAAGAGATTGGAAAGCAAAGTTCTAGATGGGTTCCAATGCAAGTGGCTGGGAAATTGGCACTATCTCGGTAGAGTGCGAGGAAAAGAAGGTGAAGACTTTGTCTAGCAACCTCAAGGATCATAAGGTGTTAATAGAGGGTCGGCATCTCTCATTATTTCAATGCCTATCCAAAATGTGATAGAGCGTATGATTCACTCCGATGGTACTAAGACCATGACTGAGGTGTTGTGGGCATTATCTGGCACTCAAAAAGTGGCCAGAGAGAAGGTCGTTGAGAACAAGGCAGCTTTGAAGAAACGGTAGGGGAGAAGTGACCCTTCTTTGTCTAGAAGAGGCGAGAGTTGATCCAGCACCTTTGGATCAGCCAAAGAAGGAGCTGAAGGTGAGGAGGTTTTCCTCATTTTAGTTGCTTGTATGTATGGATACATAGTTATGTACTTTTTTGTTATTTTGAAGGGAGCGACGAGGATGTCTTTGAGACCTCTAGTGCAGCGAATTTAAGAGTTTCACAAGTCCACATATCTATTGGTGGGGTTCCCACTATGACTCCTGGTGGGACTTCGTTCTTAGGTTTACATGATCGAGAGGAGCCAAGTTGCTCCTCTCATCCCATCTCGATAGGGCTTGAGTCAGAGGGAGACCAAGGATGGATGAGAAAGCGAAGGGAGGCATTCCTGTAAAGATGGGAAGGCCCCCACCTAAGGGACTGAGTTGCCTCCTCCAAGAAGAAAAGGGGTTCTGCCTGATTGGTCCTTTTCTCATGACCGAGGAGTTGGAGTTTGGATGAGAGGTCATTACGTTCTGCTTGATAGGAAGATTGAGTGGTACCCTTTCTCCTTGTTTGATATGTTTTAACCCCTACCTTCAAAAAATATCTGGGATCGATGGACAGGAGGGACATGTACTAGGCGTCTGATCGTTACCATGCTCTTGCGTGGGAGGCCTCACATTTCTAGTGGATTTTTTTGGACTAGGCTGGAGAAAAAGTTGAGAGGTGTTTCTTGTGAATGTACAAGTTAAAACAAAAGGCCATCATGATTGAGGAAAGATAGAAATTGTCCGTGGAGCAAAGGGATTCAGAGGCTTGGGAATACGAGACCCAAGTGACATCCCTTCTCAAGGAGAATGAAGAATTTAAAAAGAATGTCCCCTCGATGATATGTCATGGGACTCTACCATCACATTACGATCGACACTTCCCTTGTTATTAAGAGATTTATTAAGCTTAGGTTGTTTGATCCTAAGTTACAAGACCTAGAGGAGTTTGGTACATTGTTTTCAGATTCAGAAGATAAAGAGTAGGAATCAGTGAATGGGGCATTGGATAGCGTCAGGTGAACAAAAAAAAGATAAGGAAGAGAGCACTGTGGAATCCTTGAATGTATAGTGCTGGAGCAATCTCTTTTAGTTTTCTTTTGTTTTGGTGATTACACAAAATTGTAAGAAAATTTGTGATTTTGGTTTTGTAAACAAACTTCGTGATGCAAGATTTTTTTTAAGCCGAGGGCTTTGACACGTCAAATTTACTTTAATTCCTATAAAAAATTATTTTAAATTCATAAGCAATTTTCTTCCTGTCATGATTTGTTGGTTGGTTTGGGGGAATGTATGTATATGTGTGTTAGAAATGGTTTGATGTAATTTTTATGAGCGGTTGTCAGACGCCCCTCTCGGAGCTAGTCACTGCCAAGTGACAATCATTTTCACACCTCTCTCAGAGCCTGTCACTGCATTGCATGAATGTTATAGCTAGGGCTCAGAACAATCATTTGTATGCCCCTCACAGAGCTTGTCGTTGTCAGGTGTCGAATTGTCCCAGAGGCCATTTACAATCATTACACACCCCTTGCGGAGCTTCTCGCTGCTACCTTAGGTTGATCGTTCATATTATGGCTCAGGAAGGTCATTTTCATATCCCTTAAAAAGCTTATCAATATCGATTACTGAAATGTCCCATAGATTATCTACGATTATTATGCAACCCTCGCAGAGCTTGTCACTGACGGGTGTTGATCGTTATTGTTGGGGCTCAAGATAATCACTTTTATTCTCCTTGCAGAGCTTGTTGCTGTAGGGTAACAAAATGTCTCATAGGTCATATATTTTCATTACACACGCCTCACAGAGCTTGTCACTTCTAGATTTTGATGATTCTTGTTGGGGCTTAAGACAATCATTTTCATACCACTTGTGGAAATTGTCGTTGTTGGGTACCGAAACATCTCATATGTCATTTACAATCATTACACACCATTCACAAAATTTGTCATGATTCTAATTGATTTTATAGATTTAGTTGTCTTAATCTCTCGCAGTATTAGTTCCCCATGCGTGATAATGTCAATTCCATGAACGTAACGAAAAATAAACAAAAAAAATACCCTCAATGTGTTTTTTATTATAATATCAAGCGTTTTTTTAAAAGAAAGGAAAGACCATACAAAAAAAAAACCATAAATATGTTTCATCTATAATCAAAGATAATTTTAAGGAAAGAACTTTTTTAGATCGCCCTACACCCCCTACCATGTTCGAGGGACCACGTTTCCTGTGAATGTCTTCAGCTTATAAGCCCCAGGCTGGCTCGACTTTCTGGTGAATAATGTAGGGATCATTTCAATTTTGATCCAACTTCCCTTTAACTTTTCCCCTTTTGGTGGGTTAACTTTTTCAATACTAAGTCTCATAAGGTAAAATTTTCCTCATGAACATGTTTGTTGAAGTATTTAGCTATCCTTTGCTTCATTTTTTCTTATCGAAGAGCTGTGTTTGCTCAGTTTTCTTCAGTGAGGTTCAGGCCAAGCTTGATCCTTCACCGTTTGCCTGACATCATTCTTCTAGGTCTTCCTCATTGAGGGTTTAGGAGGAGAGCACCCTTTGACCATAACTATTATACTCGACCGGTAGCTTGACTTTCATTCCTTAAGATAACATAAAGGGAATTTGTTCGGTGGATGAAGATGGTGTCATTTAAATTTCATAAAGTACAAAAGATATTAGGTCTGCTCACTTGTCCTTCGATCCTTCTGACCTTTTCCTTAATAAATTTAGAATGACCTTGTTTGAGACCTCCACTTGTCCATCAGTTTGGGGATGATGCACAAAAGTAAATTTGAGTTTGATCCCCTGACTATTGCAAAAATCCTGGACCCTTCTATTAGCAAATTGGGTCTCATTATCTGTAATGATGACGAGGGACAATCAACATCAAAAAATCTAATCAGTCCAGATGAAGTTCTGGACTACTTTTACACCTAAAATATATAGTCTGTATGTACACATTTTTATACATATTTTTGAGATATTACGCTTTAATGGAAGATATTTGTCTATTTTTCTTTCAGGTATAATCAAATGGATAAAAAATTATGAAAGGAGTGAAAAAGGATCAAATTTGGAGCAAAAATGAAGAAGGTGTGCAAAAGAATTGTGGCGCCTAAGCGCCCAGAACTGGTGCTTACATGCCAATAAAACTGGCAAGGTCGTGCCTAAGCGCCAAGTACCTTGCGCTTAAGCGCCAGAAGTTGTTACTCAATGATTCAATGAATTTGGATGAATTTTTAAAAGATGTTTGAAGCAACCCTTGGTGAAAACATTGGAAATAGTTAATGGACAAGAAAATACATTCAATTAGCTTTTGAAAGGAGGAAACCATTGGAAGATTCTTTGAAAGTGGACACATTTTGAAGTGACACCAAAGCACCATTTGTAAAATTATAAAAGAAGACTTGGATTGAAGAACTCGCTCTCTCGCCAGTCTCTCTCTCTTTTCTTCTTTTCAAGAGACTCTTCTACACACGCCACCACCCCTTTTTCTTTTTATTTTGAGTTGAGTTTTTATTGTAAGGGAAGGAAGATATTCAAAAAAACTTCAAGAATTTGGTGGAGATGATTTAACCCGAGTTTTTATCTTTGTGATTGCATTTGGTTTTAATTTAGACTTCTTGTTTGTTTGCATGATTTTCACTTTTAAACTTAAGTGTGGTTGTGTTTTCTCCATGAATTATGAGTAGTTTTCTTTATCTTTTTCCTTAAAATGATAAGTGATTAAGTATTAGATGGAAGTTATGTGAAATATTAATCTTTAATGTTGGAACATGTTGTGATGATTTTAAACCTTGTACTTAATTTACTTCTTGATTTGGTCAATTAATATGTTAATATCTGTTGTGAGAAAATGTAAGATTTGAGATGGTATTGTTTCAGTCGACTAATGGTAAGAATCACATGAGATTATATGAATGAGAATGTAATTCATAGGATTGAATGCAAATAAATAGGGAAATAAACTTTAAAGGGTTTAAAATTTGAGGACTTTCGAGTGACAGGCTTAAGCCACCGATTTGGTTTATAATTTTAGGTTTTGATACGAGATGTTAGCCCCCAAGTGGAGGGAGAAGTGGGAACTCTAGAGTGAGAGCTAGTTTCTTCCCTACCGAACACGTCTTGATCACTATTCAAACTTTAAATTAGCCAATGTTCTTTATCGCATCTCCAGTAAGAGTAAAGAATACTATTGTTCCTATTTAACACAACACAATTTGAATACTTTCACAACAAAATTCTTATACTTGTTACTGATTCATGATAAAAAAAATATTTTATTTATATTGCCTTCAGTTTACAAATATCTAGTTAAGTTTAGTTAGTTGTTTACTTTACTTTCATTTTGCAAAAATTACAAGAATAATCAAATTTTCATTCCTATTATAACATCTAAAGTTTGAGTAAGAATATTTTGCTAAGCAGAATTTGTTATCTAATTTCTTCTAATTTAGTTGCATATTGCCTTTTGTCTCTGTGGGTTCGATATTCAGGGCTTAGTAAAAAATTCTTATATTACTTGATAACGATGCGTATACTTGTATAGTATCTCATATTTAAATATAATAATTGTATTCTTATTTACTTTGAAGTCAAATTTTTGCCTAGCTATTGCTGATGATCAAGTTTTTGGCACCGTTGCAAAGTAAAAAGTAAAAGTAAGGAGAAATTAATTATAATTGCATACATCATATTGTCATAAAAAATCCGGGATCAAGTTTTTAGCGTCATTGTCAAGAACAAATATGAAGTTTTTGAAGAAATTTTTTGGAGGAAAATTTCTGTTTTTATAAAGTCTTATTTAAACTTTTAGATTTATTATAGAAATATTGTAGTGTTGTTTTTATATAAAATTCTTGTTTTTGTAATTTTATATTTTATTTGTTTTGTAAGTAATGTATGTGTAGCTCAAGTTCTACAGGACTAGTGCCCTAGGATTATATATTAGAAAGGACAATTAGAAAAATTAAAAAAATTATACAGAAAAAGACCAAAAATTTCACGAAATGGCAAACCAAAATCATCAAAATGTTAAAATTAATTAAGAGTTTAGACTTTTAAGTGATTATACGATGGATGAACTTCATTGTAGTATTCAAAAACCTGTTGTAGTGGCTATTCATTTGAACTTAAACTTGTTATTATCCAAATGGTATTAAATAATCAGTTTGAGGGATCATCAACTGAAGATCCAAAATTACATCTTGCTAATTTTCTAGAATTGTGTGCTACATTTAAATATGATGATGTATCAGATGATGCTGTAAGACTTAAACTTTTTCCTTTCTCATTGAGGGGTAAGGTTAAGATATGATTACATTTGTTAGCACATGGATCTATCAGAACTTGGGGTGATTTAGTGTAGAAATTCCTTGTCAAATATTTACCATCATAAAAAAACTGTGAAGTTTAGAAATGATATTACATCTTTTTGTCAGTTTGAAGGGGAATTTATTTATGAAGTATGAGAACAATTTAAATAACTACTGAGAAAGTGTCCACAAGCATGTTATACCAGATTGGTTAATAATTCAAACCTTTTATAATATATTAGTTGGATCTCTTAGATCTAGTATTAATGTCGCTGCTCGTGGTTCATTAATGTTAAAACCATTTCAAGACGCTTATGCTTTAATTTATTAGGGCAAATGGTAGATTCTCAAGTATCATTAGAAACTTTGAATGCCATAAAAAACAAGCATAATAACCCATATTCAAACTATTATAACTCAGGTTGGAAGAACCAATCTAACTTTAACTAGAATAATACTTCAAGTGGTAATAATCAACAATGGGGGAACAACCAAGTAAACCAATTGAGAAATTGGAACAACCAAGTTAATAGTAATTATCGACTTAGTTTTTCTCCAGATTTTAATAGTAATCGACAATTCAAGGAGAAAATGTTTTCTATAGAAGAAGTGGTGTTACAAATGAGAAATCAGTTACAAATTCAAGGAGCCACAATTAGAAATATTGAGAATCAATTGGGACAAATGACCAATCATTAAGTCAATGAGCTACAGTTACGATTAATATTTCAAAATCAATGAAGTATCCGACAAAAGGTAAAGATGATGAATGTTGCATAATGGATGTAATAAGATATCTGAGTGAATGTCATTTCAAAACAACTTTTGAAGAGAAATCTAAAATGAAAGAGTTGGAACATGAGCAAGAAGAGGAATTAGATCAATTTAAAAACTTTTATAAGGAAGATTCAAATTATGTTCGAGAAAGTCTTTAAGTTTTGGACACAAAAGAAAAAAGATAAATCTTTTTGTCCATCGATTGAAAAAGCTCCTGAACTTGATTCGAAGTTACTTCTTGAACATTTAAATTATGTCCTTTTAAGTGATTCCTCAACATTATCGGTTATAATTTCCTTTAATTTAACTACAGAAGAAGTGAGTTTATTGAAAACTTTGAAGAATTATAAGAAAGCCTTTGGATGGACAATTACTAATATTAAAGGAATTTGACCTTCAATTTGTATGCATATAATTCATATGGAAGAGAACTGCAAACCCAAGGTTGATCCTGCAAACCCAAGTTTGATCCTCAAAAGATATTAAATCCTATTTTGAAATAAGTTATTAGGAAAGAAATTTTAAAGTAGTTAGATGTTGTAATTATCTACCATATTTCAGATAATGCATGCATCAGTCCAATTCACTGAGTTCCTAATGAAGGAGGAGTGATTGTGACTATGAAAGAAAATAATGAGTTAATATCAACAAGATAAGTCATAGGGTGACAAACATGCATTGATTATAAAAAATTAAATCTCGCCACTTAGAAAGATCATTTTCCACTATCCTTTCTAGATTAAATGTTGGATAGACTAGCTGAGCATGAATACTTTTTTTTTAGATGGATACACTGGTTATCACCAAATACAAATAGCTTCTGAGGATCAGAGGAAAATAATTTTTACCAGTCCCTATGGTACATTTGCTTTTAAAAGAATTCCCTTTGGTTTATGCAATTCCCCTACTACATTTCAAAGATGTATGATGACTATTTTTTGTGATTTAATTGAAAAATGAATTGAAGTTTTTATGGATGATTTTTCAGTGTTTGTAACTTCATTTGAATCATGTTTAGAACATTTATCAAAATTTCTTAAGTACTGTGACGAAACGAATTTAGTTCTTAATTAGGAAAAATGCCAATTTATGGTAGTAGGAGGAATTATTTTAGGACATCAGAAAATGATATGGAAGTAGACCCTGCAAAAATTCAAGTGATCACTAATTTACTTTACCCAATAATTGTAATGAAAATTAAAAGTTTTTAAGGACATACTGGATTCTACAGACGATATACTAAAGAATTTTTAAAAATTGCTAAGCCTCTATGTCATTTACTTATAATTATTAATTTTTATAAGGAGTGCCTAAAATCTTTTGAGTTGCACCAATTATTGTTTCACTAGATTAGGAAAAACCTTTTAAATTAATGTGTGATGCAAGTGGTTAAGCTATTGAAGTTGTTTTAGGACAAAAACATGATAAAATTTTCAAAGTAATCTACTATGCTAGTAGAACTCTTAATGAAGCTAAAATTAATTATGCCACAACTCAGAAAGAGTTATTAGCAGTAGTATATGCTTTTGATAAATTCATATCATACTTAATTAGAACTAAATGTGTTGTTCATATTGATCAATCTACTATTAAACATTTAATGAAAAAAAAGGATGTAAAACCAAGACTAATACGTCAGATTCTTTTTTGCAAGAATTTCACTTTCAGATAGTAGATAGAAAGGGAGTTGAAAATCAAATTATTGTTCATCTGTCCATGCTTGAATGTGAAAAACCACTCTATTTTTAAAAAAGAAATTAATGAACATTTTCCTCATGAAGAATTATGTAGTATTAATGAGTGGTGTGTTCCATGGTATGCCGACATTATGAACTTTATTGTTAGTGATATTATACCCTATGGAATGACATACCAATAGATGAGGAAATTTTTATCTAACGTTAAGAGCTATTTTTAAGATTACCCATTTTTATATAAACAAGGAAAATATCTAATTATTCGAAGATGTGTGCTTTTAGAATAAGCTTATGAAATTATATGAAAATGTCATAATTCTGATTTTGGAGGATATTTTGGCGTTGATAAAACATCATACAGAATTTTGCAATATGGATTTTATTGACCTGCAATCTTTAAATATGTTAATTATTATATCAAAACTTGTGACTGATGTCAATGAGTAGGCAACATTTCTAGAAGAAATGAGATGCCCCTCAATTATGTGTTGGAAGTTTAAATATTTGATGTTTGGGGATTAAATTTCATGGAACCATTTAAACCATCTTTCAGAAATTTATATATATTGATAACAACAGATTATGTATCTAAATGGATAGAAACTATTGCTTTACCTTGATGTGATGCTCAAATTATTGCAAAGTTGTTAAGAACGAACATCTTTTGTAGATTTAGAATGTTGAGAGTGATCATAACTGACGGGGGAAGTCATTTCAGGAATGCAATAATGGAGAAATTATTAAAAAAATATTATATCAACCATCGAGTTCTTATTTCTTATCATTGATCCCAATATTTTTTATATGTAAGGATTTATGAAGTTGACACCACTACTTGAAGATTTTAATCCACGACAATGGCGCCAAAAACTTGATCCCAAACTTGATCTCAAGTAAAGTAAAATTTCAATTATATTTTTAAATTGTAGGTATTCTACGCAAGTATATGTATCATCACCAAGTAATATAGGGATTTTTGATTAAGCCCCAAATATCGATCCCATATAGATCAACGCTAATCACGGTGGATTTCAAGAGAAGTTCTAGTCTAGAATAACACACCCTAGCTTGGAAAGTCAATAAAGGTTTGGTTTTGATTATACCCTATAATTATCACAACAATACTACTTCTACTCCAAAACTAAACTACTTAGTAAAAATCAAAAAGTGGGGTTTAATATATTAAAAGTACCCTTCCTCACACAATGAAATTAGTGGCATGTGTAAAAATAAAATAAGTAGTGAGAGATATTGTGACAAATAGGAGCAATTATATTCTTTACCCTTACTAGAGATGCTATAAAGAACAATAGTTAATCTAAAATTTGAATAGCTCTAAAGATGGGCTGGGCATGGAAGATATTGGCTCTAACTCTAGAGTTTCCTCTTCTCCCTCCACTTGGAGGCTAACATCTCGCATCAAAACCTAAAACAATAGACCAAATTAGGGGGCTTTAGTCTGTCACTCTAAAGTCCTCTAATTATACACCCATCAAAGATTATTTCTTTATTTATTTGCACTTAATCATATGAACTATATTCTCTTCCATACAATCTCATGTGATTTTACTATAGTTGATTAATACAATACCAACACAAATCTTACATGTTCTCACAACCAATTTTAACATGCAAGTTGATCAAGTTTACATATAAATGAAAAAAAAGTAAAATCATCATGATATATTCTCACTTTACTCAATTTTATATCCTACCTATGCATACTAATTCATTACAAGAGGGAAGAGTAAAGAAAACTACTCACTACACATGGAGAAACAACAAGAACTTTTCATTGAACAAGACTTTGAAACCATAAAAACAAAGTACTAAATTCAATTCAAAATACAATGAAAATACTTATCTTTGATGGAAATCAAACTCTCCTTGTATAAAAAAAGAAATCTCCTTACAATCCTCTCCAAGAACAAAGTGAAAAGAAAAGAAGGAATTCTCACACTCTCTCTTTCTCTCTCACCTTGTCGCCCCACTTGGGGCTCATGCCCAAAACTTCTTCTTCCTCTCCAAGTCTTTTTCTCCTCTTCCAACTGATTCAAGAGTCCAAGAGTTCCTTTAAAAATGTTTCCATGCCTTATTTATAGATTCCCAAGAGATTCTTAAGTGTCTCATAAAAAATGTCCATACTCATTGAATATTCCAAAAGGTGCCTCAATTGCCTCTTCAAAACTCTTTATAATTGCCCCAAATCCTTCTAGAAAGTCTCTTTTATCATTTATAATGACTTACTAAAGAGACACACGAAGCGATGGTTCAAAAATCATCCAAATCTGATGTATGTTCTAGAAGATATATTGAAAACTGTTTTTGTCGCTTAAGCGCTGATTTTGGGCGCTTAAGCACCCTCCTCTCTTTTTGGGTGGCACCTAAGTTCCATTTTGGGCACTTAAGCACCGAGCACAGTCACTTAAGTCCCTGGTTTTGGTTTCCATGGCTCCGGTGTGCCCCAATTCGACCCATTTGCTCCGTTTTGCTCTGTTTTGGTTCATTTTTATTCATTTTGCTCTAATCACTCCAAATTCTTCAAATTGATGTACCTACAACCAAAAAAACAAGAAAAATACCTTTAAAGTGTAATATTATTATAAAATATAACATAAAAAATAGTACATTTTTAGGCACATCAAAATCCCCCAATCTTAAACATTACTTGTCCTCAAGTAATACTACATTTTTAAAATAATTTATGTAGCTTAGAGTTAATGGGTCATCCAATAGAATTGCTAAAATTTTGTTCTAAAAATATGATAGTTCAAATTAGAAGAACTTCTAGTGAATTAGACTAGCCCAGGGCTTAAAATATTTATCATCATACTTAGAAATTTGTTTTCCTATCTAATTCAGAAATATATGCAGATTTTTCAAACTTCGAATCCTATGAACTTTTCTTTCTAGACTTAAGAACTCTCTTAAAAATAATATTTACTAATATAAGTATAAAAGGCAAGCCTAGGATTGTTCTAAGTTCTTTGCTCTAGAAAGACTCAAGTGAAACCAATTTTTTATTAGGACCTCTTCGCAAACTTCTTCTCACACTTTTTTTTTGCATTTTCTTTTTCTTTTTCAGGATACTTTTTAACCATTATTTTCTTTTTCGCTCTTTTACCTTTATGTGAGGATTACTATATCTGGAGAAGTCCTTAAATAATTTTAAATTCCACTATCCTCCTTTAAAGTTAAACTTATTACTTTCCTTCACTTGAAAATATGTATTTTTTTTGTTTAAATACTTTATAAAAGAGCCTTAAATATTTGAAAATAAAAATTTTAAGAATCCTTAATTTTTTAAAAATACAATTTTTCCTACTAAAGATAGTTATAAATTTTCCCAAGTTCTCAACTAAATATCCTTAACTCTAGGCTCACCATTTTCACTAAAAAATATCAATTAAGTTTTCCTACTCCATTTCTATACTTAAAATTCTAACATCCTTAAGATGAATCCACATAACAATAATCATTAGAAATAAAATACAAATTTTTTGTAGTACTTTTGAAAACAAGTAAGGCTTAAATTTGAAACATTTTTCTTTTCCCCCAAACTTAAGCTCAAACATGTGTAACAATGAAGTGCAAAAATATGCGGCAGGGAAAGATAACTTTTACAATTTACTACACATCCTACAAAAATATCAACAAATAACACATGGTAGAATATTGTAGTAGAAAGTAAATCTAGCCTAAATATGCTTGACATAACACTATAAAGGAATTTTAAATAGTAGAACAGGTACAAACTGAAGATTAAACAGGAACACATTTAAACTTTATGAAGGAATTGTTGGATGCTAACAAGTTTAAAATATTAAGATAAGTTTTGTCATCTCCAATGACTCATTCACCTTGACTCACGAACATAGACACACAAACTCCAATACATAGACTAACAGAATCATAAATAAACAACAACTGAGGTTAATTCAATCTCCCTTCTACTCACATTTCCTCTCCTTACTTTCAATTTCTAAAGGAAGAAACTACACTAATAATGTGGGTGTATTATAAAACCTTATATGGTTATCACCCATGGACAAGAATTCCCTCATGTGTTGCCAATTTTAGGGTTACTCTAAGTTTAAGGTATACACACTCTGGTAAATAAAACTAGTGCGGTTCATCCAGTTGTTGTTCACTAAGTAAGTTCATGACCTTATTCAGTGAAGACAAAGTCAGATAAAGGAAGTAATAGGGTTTACATGGAGTGGTTCAAGTCCAAACTCTACATGCTTCATGGTAATGCTCAGCTCCGGTTGAGAACTAAGTCGTAACAAACTCGTCAACCTGCTACTATCAAAAATCATATACAAATCTAGTCATGTTCGAAGGAATTTCCTCACAACATTAATCCAATCCACTCTTACACATCAAACACAGATAAAAGTCTAACATCTGACTATTATCCAATCCAACATAACAACAATCACACTAAAAAGATAACAAAGATAACCATGAGTTAACTCCCAGGAAGTGCGTGGTCTAACGTCAATGACCTGATGTTTCCAATGTTTGCTCTGGTTGAACAACATCAAAATCTCATTCATTTTGTCTATATACCATAAAATATGTCATTCAGTTATTTTGAATAACTCTTTCTTAGAAGATCTTTTACTATTTTTATCATTCAATTCAAGTTCTTGTAATTGAGTCGAATCTGAAGACATAAAAACTGTTGGTGTAGATGAATTCCCCAAATATGTAGGCTTTAAAATTGCATGGGGTACATTCATCTTAAGTTCATGAGATTTTTTAACGGATGGAACTAAAAGATTACTATTTTTGGTACTGTCTATCATTTAACACCTCTCTTGAACATACATGCAACCTTCTTTAAACAACATTTTGAACTCTTCATGAAAGTCCATTTTGATCTCATCTGTTAACTTGCTCTCAAAACTTGCTAATAATTGGTCTTTACTTAGATTATCAATTTCATTCATCCAAAAACAATTATCATTATTTCTCTCTGCTGGATAATTCATAGTCTTTAAAACATCAAAAGTGGCTTCATGGTTATTAATATTCATAGTCAACTCTCCTTTTTGCACATCTATCATAGCTTGTCCAGTTACAAGAAAAGATCTCCCTAAAATAATTGAATTTTCTTTATCTTCCTCCATATCTAATGCAATAAAGTCCAAAGGAAAGATAAATTTATCCACTTTAACAAGCACATTTTCTATAACCCCTTTTAGATAAATGATAGATTGATCAGCTAACTGAAAGGCTCCAGTAGTGGAAGAAATATCTACTAAACCTAAACTTCTAAATATAGATAGAGGCATCACATTGATGCTTGATCTTAAATCACATAAAGCTTTTCCACATAATCTTTCTCCAATCACATAAGGAATTGTTAAGATATAAGGATCTTTAAGTTTTCGAGGAAGCTTTTTCTGAAGTATAGCTCCGCAGTCCCCACTTAGTGCAACTTTCTTGTAATGCCCAAATTTCCTTTTCTTGTTTAATATCTCTTTCATAAACTTTGCATAACTTAACATTTGTTCCAAAGCTTCAGCGAAAGGAATATTTATTGTTAACTTCTTAAGTACTTCCATGAACTTTGAAATCTGTTTATCCATCTCATGTTGTCTAATTCTTTGAGGAAATGGAGGCGGTGTTCTTTCTAAATTGATTTTAGTTGGAGATATTAAATTTTTTAGATCCTTAGAAACATGTTCTTTAGGTCTTTTAGTTTCCTTTATTTTCCTCACAACTTCTTTCTCTTTTCTAACCACATCCTCTATCTCTCTTCCACTTCTTAATTTGATAGCTTCTACTTGTTCATCTTTCTTCTCTTTATGGTTGATCTCAGTGTTGCTAGGAAGTGTTCCTTGGGGTCCATTGCTAAGTGAATTAGCAATTTGTCCCATATGATTCTCTATGTTTCTAATAGCAACATTTTGACTTTGCAACTGGTTTCCCATTTGCAATACCACTTCTTCTATAGACATCTTCTTATCCTCAAATTTTTATCATTGTTAGAGTCCGGTGGATATGAAGTTCTATAGTTTGTGTTCTCCTGATTATTCCAACTTCCATTAGAATTTGCATGATTATTTTTCTATTGTTGGTTTCCACCCCAATTAGTATGATACCAGTTAAAATTAGGATGGTTCTTCTAACCTGGGTTGTAAAAGTTAGAACAAAGGTTGTTTATGATATTTAATGCCTCATATGATAAGTTAGAATCAATCATATGCCCTAATGAATTTTCCTCATTTACTGAAGTAAATTGAGGCTGGTTCATTCTAATTTGGTCCTTGATATTGTAGTAATTTGAGATGCATGAATTGCAATCACATCTATATCATGAACACTGGCTACCATTTTAGGATTTACCCTTGCAGAGGGTCATTGAAATTCAATTATGGTCATTTATTCAATTAACACATATGCTTCATCAAATGGTTTTGACATTAATGATCCACCAACATCAGCATCAATTATAAACTTAAGGGATATTACTAACCCATTGTAAAAAGTTTGAATAATTAACAAATCAGGCAGAGCATGGTGTAGACACTTTCTTAGGAGTTCCTTAAATATTTTCCAAGCTTCGTATATTGATTCCCCTTTCACTGACAAAATGAAATAATATTGTTTCTAAGTTTAGTAGTCTTTGAAGGTGGAAAATACTTAGCTAGGAATTTTGTCTTATCCCTTAGTCTAACAACATTGTCTGACATGTCATTATAAAAAAATGTAGCACAAAATTCTAGAAAACTTGATAAGTGTAAATAGAGATCCTCCAAAGGAGTTCCCCGAAATTGGTTGTTCTGCACCAGTTGGATAATCGCTAGATTTAGTTCAAACGAGTCAGCTTCTATGACAGAGTTTTGTATACTTGAGTGAATTTCAACAGTCATAGGATTTACATAATCCCTCAATTATTTATGATGATTTTCCAATTTATTTTTTTGAATTTTTTCCATTGTCATTTCTAGTTTCATATGTCCTTTCCATTTTTTTTTGACTTTTTTCCTTTTTTCAAACTCGAGATCATAAGGCACAAGTTCTGCATATCCTTTATTTTGCATACGCCATAGAACAAAAAATACATTAACAATTAAATAAATAAAACAAAAAATATATTCAGCACAATAAAATATTTTCACAAACTTAGTATTTTTCACTCAAACAAATTTTTCACACACTTTTTCATACAAAAAACTCTTTTCACACAAAAACTGTTATTACAACACTACATTTTTCCAAGTCTAAGCCTAATTACTTCAACTGAAATTTTCCTAAAAGTTAAGACTAACCGTTGTGATCACCGGCAACGGCGTCAAAAACTTGATCCCTATATTTTTTATATGTAAGGATTTATGAAGTTGACACCACTATTTAAAGATTTTAATCCCCGTCAATGGTACCAAAAACCTGATCCCAAAGTTGATCCCAAGCAAAGTAAGATTTCAATTATATTTTTAAATTGTAGGGATTCTACGCAAGTATACGTTTTGTTATCAAGTAATATAACTTTTTTTTATTAAGCCTCAAATATCAATCCCACGGAGATTGAGGTTAATCAAGTCAGATTTCAAGAGAAGTTCTAGTCTAGAATAACACGCCCTAGCTTGGAAGGTCAATAAATGTTTTGTTATGATTATATCCTATAATTATCAATACAATACTACTTCTACTCCAAAACTAAAATACTTAGTGAAAATTAAAAAGTGGGGTTTAATATATTAAAAGTACCCTTCTCATACAATAAAATTAGTGACATGTGTAAAAGTAAAACAAGTAGTGAAAGAGATTGTGACAAATAGGAGCAATTATATTCTTTACCCGTAATAAAGATGCTATAAAGAACATTAGTTAATCTAAAGTTAGAATAATTTTGAAGACGGGCTAAGCAGGGAAAATACTAGCTCTCAGTCTAGAGTTCCTTCTTATCCCTCCACCTAGAGGCTAACATCTCACATCAAGACCTAAAGCAATAGACTAAATTCGGGGGCTTTAACCTGCCACTCTGAAGTCCTCTAATTCTACACCAACAAAGGTTATTTCCCTAATTATTTGAACTTAACCATTGGGACTACATTCTCATCCGTAAAATCACATGTGATTCTACCACAGTTGATTGAGACAATACCAACAGAGATCTTACATGTTCTCTCAACAGAGTTTATCATGCAAGTTAATCAAGTTTAAATGTAATCAAGAACAAATTAAAATCATCACAATATATTCTCATTCTACTCAATTCTATATCCTACACATGCATACTAATTCATTATAAGAGGAAAGAGTAAAGAAAACTACTCACTGCAAATGGTGAAACAACAAGAACTTTTCATTGAACAAGACTTTGAAACCATATAAAAGAATTACTAAATTCAAATCAAAATACAATTAAAATACTTATCTCTAATGGAAATCAAACTCTCCTTGTATAGAAAAAGCAATCTCCTTGCAATCCTCTCTAAGAACAAAGTGAAAAGAAAAGAAGAAATTCTTGTCTCTCTCTTTCTCTCTCACCTTGTCGCCCCACTTGGGGCTCACGCCCAAGCCTTCTTCTTCTTCTCCAAGTCTTCTTCTTCTCTTCCAATTGATTCAAGAGTACAAGAGTTCCTTTAAAAATATTTCCAATCCTTATTTATAATTTCTAATGAGAATCTTAAGTGTCTCTTAAAAAATGTCTATATTCATTGAATATTCCAAAAGGTGCCTCAAGTGCCTCTTCAAAACTCCTTATAACCACACCAAATCTCTTTTATCATTTTTAATGAATTCCCCAAGAGTCACACGAAGCAATGCTTCAAAATTTGTCCAAATCCAATGTATATTCTAAAAAATATGTTGAACAGCATTTTTGGTGCTTAAGCGTCAATTTTGAGCACTTAAGCACCCTCCTCCCTTTTTGGGTGGTGCCTAAGAACCATTTTGGGTGCTTAAGCGCAGAGCGCAGACACTTAAGTCCCTGGTTTTGGTCCCTATGGCTCTGATGTGCCCCGATTTGACCTGATTTGTTTTGTTTTGGTCTATCTTTGTTCCTTTTGCTCTAATCACTCCAAATGCTTCAAATTGATATACCTACAACCAAAAACATAAAAAAAACCTTTAAAGTGAAATATCATTATAAAATATAACAAAAAAATATTTCATTTTTAGGCACATCAATCATCCTCAGGCAAGTGGTTTGGCTAAACTATCCAATCGTGAAATAAAATAAATGTTGGAAATTTTTGTGAATAAAAAAAAATAGATTGGTCCGTCAAACTTGACTATGTTTTGTGGGCTTATAGGACTGCATTTAGAACTCCTATAAGAATGTCCCCATATAGGCTAATATTTGGTAAAGCTTGTCATTTACCAGTTGAATTTGAGCATAAAGCATATTGAGCTATTAAAGAATTTAATTACAATTTAAATAATGCTGGTAAAAAAATACTATTGCAACTAAATGTGTTTGAAGAGATAAATAATGAATTTTATGAGAGTGTTAAGATTTATAAAGTAAAGATGAAGATGTGGCATGATTGGAGGATTCTTACTAAAATGTTTAAGCTAAGGCAACACATTTTGCTATATAAGGCAAGGTTAAGATTATTTCTAGGCAAACATAAGCCGAGGTGAATGGGCTCATTTGTTGTGATGAAAAGTTATCCCTATGGAGCTGTGGATATCAAAGATCCTTAAACTGAGAAAAAATTCAAAGTGAATGGACATAGGTAGAAACCCTACTTTTTAGGGGATCAACTTAAAATAAATGCCCTTATGTTGTTGGGTTAACCAGAATAAGTAATGGTTACTTCAGGCTGATAAAGGTAAACAAAGCACTTTGTGGGAGGCAACCCATAGTTATCTGCGTGTTTTTGTTTTGAATGTTATGTTGTTATGTTTGATTAAGAAAATTGTGGTAGTATTTTGAATATATAATAATTTAATAATGATTCTAAGACCTTAATAGATAACTTAGACATGTTTAAATGAGTATTTGGACTTTAAGCTGACCTGTGCTAAATTAAGCACCTGCGCTTAAGTGTCAACCTTCGGCGCTTAAGCGCAGTAGTTTGCTAAATGTGCTAAAATACGTTTCTAGAAGATTTAAACATGGTTTAGTGGGTTGTAACGTGGTTTGGTGGTTTAAGAATGTGTCTAGTAGTTTTAGGCTTGGTCTAAAGCCTACAAATAGATGAAAATGAAGAGAATTCTCACCCTACTTCAATTTTAACCCTAAAATCTAAGTGAAGAGTGAGAGATCTTGGAAAGATGCCATCTTAGGAGATTTTAATGAAGAAAAAGAAAAAAGCTATGAAGAATAAATTCATTAGTCAAAGTGCGCAAGATTTATACAACAGTTTCCTAGTCATTTGTATAGAAGGAATAGCGGAGAAAATCATAAAAATTGAGGCTGATGTGGCTTCAATTCAAGCAAAAGTGATGGAAGTCAACACACATTTTGAGCATATTGGATGGAAACTTAAGATGCAATTAAGCCACAAAAGTTTTATTGAAGAAGTGGACAAGGCTATGTATTTGAAAAATAAATGGATTCAAGAAGACTCAACCAGAGTTCCTCACCACCATCCATTTTATCATATCTATATTCCAAATGCATAAGGAGAAACTAATGAAAGGTCAAGATTCATTCCACCGGAAGGAGAGTGGAATTAAGTTCTTAGTTTAGTGATCGTTTGTGTTAAGTGTTTGTTTGTTAGTATTAAGTTTGTTTTTTGTGTTTTTAGTTTTAAGTTTGTTTAGTATTTGTGCTTAGGAATTATCTCATTCAAGACTTTTTGGAATGAGAAATTATGTATCTCAAACGTTTGTTTTTGTTTGTGAATTAATATAAGTGTTTATTTGTGTGTAAATATTGTGCTGTTTTGTGTTGAATCAAATTAGTTAATATTGGTGAATTTTGAGAAAGAAGAGAGTTGAAGGGGAAGAAAATAGTTATTGAAGATTTATAAGACCATTTAGAGGTGTTTGACTTAGGCTAGGGGAGTTTTACTTTGGCTAGGTGAGCATTTCACTTAAAATAAAAACAAATATCAAAATTCATGCACTGGTGCGTAAGCACCAAGACCCCGTGTTTAAGCGCTAGACAACCCAAGAGGTAGGCTCTTAAGCACTGAACCAGTCGCGCTTAAGCGCCGGTTCATGTAAACTAGTTTACGAACGGTTTAAATTGAAATATTGAGCCGAAAATCCTCATTTTCACCCCGACTTTGTCTTCTTCCTCTGGTTTTCACGATTTTGAGTGTTAGGGCTTCCTCTAAAGTGAAAATTTCTTGTTTGATTCAAGCAAAATTTGTTAGATTTGATTTTCTTGAGGTAAGACCTTCACTTTATATAAAAAATTTTTATTATAACCATGTTTTTTTAGCACATTATGGATTTAGCCAAAAATCACTATTCATGGTGAAAATTTGAGAAAAACCTATGGAAAATACATAGAAATGGTAGTTTAAGCTTTTAGAAGTTGAGTTTAGTGATTTGAACTTGAGATTATGATTTATTGTGAATTTTATGTGATTTTTAGAACTGGCCCCAAGAATGAAGAGGAGAAGGGAAGACCCATTTTGATTCAAGCAAGTTTGTTAGCTCGAGAGCTCTTGACAGATTTAGCGGCGCATTGCAGTTGAGGAAACTAATTCCTAAGAGATGTTTTAAAATTCTGGGTGGAATAGTGGAAGACTTAATTGTTCACCGATAGTGGAAACATTTTTGCTATTTTTCTGTTGTGGCTGTGATTTCTATTGTTTGGGAGTTTTACGCTAATCTCTCTGAAGCAGAAGAAGATCAAGTCATGGTTCGAGGAAAATTAGTGTCTTTCTCCCCCGAGGTCTTAAATTTGTTCTACCAGTTGCCCTCTGGTACATTGTGTTTTTATTCAAATTATAGTCCAACTTAGGAGGAGTTGGATGAGATTATATCATCATTGACTGGTGGAGAGGACTATAGAAGATTATAGATAAAAAAAAGAGTTAACTTCCCTGCATCAAAGTTAGATGCCACATCAAAGGCGTGACACCACTTTATTTATGCTCGTCTACAACCAACCAACCACCTTATCAAAGTTACTCAAGATAGAGCTGCCTTGAACTATTTCTTTTAGCAGTTCAAGCCTATTTACATTGGATCTCTGATTTATGAGAGTATCACAAGTTCTATTGTTGTTGCTGCTACAGCAAGTTTGAGATTCACATCCTTGATCTTTTCATTATGTGAGCAGCTAGGTGTTAGATTCTATAGATGGGAGGAGATACTGCAACCTTTAAAGCCCATTACAAGTGTTAATGTGAAGTTTTATTAACAACACTCAATATTTGGCCAGAGAGGAGGATTTTTCTAGAAGTTAAAGTGCCTTACTTCTCATGCTTCTACCTCAAGTGCATCCACATCATAAGGTCAAACTTTTGGTTTTGATTCACATTCACATTTATTGCAAAGGATGTTAAATAACATCAATTATACTGTGGACAAAGTATTAAATTTAGAGAATTTTGCATATCATATGAATTGATATATGAGAAGACAATGTGATTATGAGGAGGAATTCCACTCATCTTTGGAAAACCTTATGAGAGGTGACCAAAGTGTAGTTTTCCCTTCATATCCACGATGTATATCATATGAGGCTATTGCCTTTTGGGATAGCAATGATAGTGATGCTGATGAGGAGGAGGAGGATTAAATTGAGTACTTTAGTTTTTTTATTATTATTATAATTATTGTTGTGAAGTTTATGTGGTACAATTATTTTATTTTGAGTCATACTTATTGAGACTGTAATTTTTTTAATGTTTTTTTTGTTAGACACTGTTGTGCTGTACTTATATTATTGTGAGTAGTAATATTTTATCTTTATGGTAGTAAATGTTATAATTGTGTTGTCTAGTCTATCTAGTTGGTCTGTGTTGAACTTATTCTTGAATTTTAGGAAGGTTTAGAATATTACTAACTTTCACTTCAGACTATAATTTTGTTGTCTAGACTGCAGTTTACTATCAGTTATTTTTCTTATGTAGTAGTTCTGAATTTATGTTAGTGTGTTTGTTTGCTTTTATGTTATCCTCCACTGCATAGAAGTCTAATGAATCTCTATATCTTAAAGTTAAATTAAAATTTGATCAATTATTTTTTACTCCTATTGTTAATTTTTGTACTTGTATAATCAGGATATAAAAATTTCTGTAAGCATGTTATTTTTAGTTTTCATTCCTGTCTCCTTATAAAAATGATGCTAAAATGTTTTATCTTATTAAAAATTTAAGTTTGGGGGGAATGAAAAATTTTCTGAAACTTTAATTTTATTTGTTCTCAAATGTACTAAAAATAAATTTGATTTTGATTTAATAAAAATGATTATGTATATGAAGTTATATTAGGTAAGTAAAATTTTGAATATATAAATGATTAAGATAATTTAGTTGAAACCTATAGTAATGAAGAGAAACTTAAAGTTAAAAAACTTTTATGTAGAAATGTTAAATAGCGTGTAACTATCTTTAGTAGGAGAAACTGTATTTTTGAAAAATTTTAAAGGATTAGACTTTTATTTTCAATTCTAAAACTTCTTTTATTAAAAATAATTTTCAAAACATTACTATATTTTTAAGTAAAATATTTATATCAAAACATTGCTTTAGGAAATGAGGAGTGGAATTCAAAATCATTAAAAGTCTATCTAGATATAATAATCCTCACAAAATAAAAAAAGGTTGAAAAAGCGATGAGAAGCTTACAGATTAGTGTCTATTCAAAAATTGGTTCCACATATATTTTTTTTAAAGTATAAGCCTTGAGAAACTTAATTATAATTATTCTTAAAAAAAAATTTTAAGTCGAGAAGATAGAATGCTTAAACTCTATATTTCAAAAATTTACAATATTTTTGAACTAGATATAAACTCATATTTTCTGACTTCTTTACATTAAAAATTTCTAAACTCTAAGTTGGTCTCATATACTAATGTTTTTTCTAAATTGGATTACTATATTTGTAAATTAAAATTTTAGAATATCCTAAAGAAACTCATTACATAATCTACTTATTTTGGTTTTAAAAGATTGGAGTGTCATTTGAGAACAAGTAACATTTTAAGCTTGTTATCTTTGATAAACCTAAAATATATAGTCTTTAGGTACACATTTTTATACATATTTTTGAGATATTACGCTTTGATGAAAGGCATTTGTGTATTTTTATTTCAAGTACAATCAAATGGATGAAAAATTGTGAAAGGAGTGAAAAATGATCAAATTGGGAGCAAAAATGAAGGTGTGCAAAAGAACTGTAGCGTCTAAGCACCTAGAACTGGCACTTACGCACCAGTAAAATTGAGAAAGCCGCGCTTAAGTGCCAAGTACCTCGCGCTTAAGCTCCAGAAGTAGTTACTCGATGATTCAATGAATTTTGATGAAATTTTGAAGAAGTTTTTGAAGCAACCCTTAATGAGAACACGAGAAATAGTTAATGGATACGAAAATACATTCATTTGGCTTTTGAAAGGAGACAACTCCTAAAAGATTCATTGAATGTGGGCACATTTTGAAGAGATGCCAAGACTCCTTTTGGATAATTATAAAAGAAGACTTGGATTGAGAAGCTCGCTCTCTCTCCAATCTCTCTCTCTTTCTTCTTTTTGAGAGACTCTTCTGCACATGCTGCCTCCCCCTTTATTTTTATTTTGAGTTGTAGTTTGTATTATGAGGGAAGGAAGAGATTCAAAGGAACTTCAAGAATTTGGTGAACAAGATTTGAGCTAAGTTTTTATCTATGTGACTACATTTGGTTTTAATTTAGACTTCTTGTTTGTTTGCATGATATCTACTTTTAAACTTAAGTGTGGTTGTGTTTTCTTCATGAATTCTGAGTAGTTTTCTTTATCTTTTTGCTTAAAATGATAAGTTATGAAGTATTGGATGGAAGTTGTGTGAATTATTAATCTTTAATATTGAAATAAGTTGTGATGATTTTAAAGCTTGTAATTCATTTACTTCTTGATTTAGCCAAATAAGATGTTAATATCTCTTGTGAGAACATGTAAGATCTGAGATGGTATTTTCTCAATTAACTAATGATAACAATCACATGAGATTGTATGGATGAGAATGCAATTCATAGTATTGAGTGCAAATAAATAGGGAAATAAACTTTGAAGGGTGTAGAATTAGAGAACCTTAGAGTGACAGGCTAAAGCCCACAATTTGGTCTATAGTTTTAGGTTTTGATACGAGATGTTCACCCCCAGGTGGAGGGAGAAGTGGAAACTCTAAAGTGTGAGCTAGTATCTTCCTTACCTAACCTGTCTTCAAGACTATTCAAACTTTAAATTAGTCAATGTTCTTTATAGCATCATTAGTAAGGGTAAAGAATACTATTGCTCGTATTTAGCACAACATAATTTGAATACTTCCACAATAGAATTCCTATACTTGTTACTGATTCATGATAAGAAAAAGATATTTTATTTATATTGCCTTCATTTTACAAATATTTAGTTAAGTTTAGTTAGTTGTTTACTTTAATTTCATTTAGCAAAAATTACAAAAAGAATTTTATTATTATTCCTATTATAACATCTAAAGTTTGAGTAAGAATACTTTACTAAGCATAATTTATTTTCTAATTTCCTTTTATTTTAGTTGCATATTGTCTTTTGTCCTTATGGGTTCGATATTTGGAGCTTAATCAAAAAGTCTTATATTACTTTATAATGATACATATACTTGGATAATATCCCATATTTAAATATAATAAGTGTATTCTTATTTCCACTAAAGTCAAATTTTTGCCTAGCGATTGTTGGTGATCATGTTCTTGGCACTATTGCAAAGTAAGAATTATAAGGAAAATTTAAGCTTATAATTGAATACATCGTATTGTCATTAAAAATCCGGGATCAACTACCTCTGCCATTATGTGGGTGGGGGGCCATTGCTTTTATCCATTTGGAGAAATAGTCAATGACCAATAGTAGGAACATTTGTTTCCCTCTGAATGGAGGAAAAGGACTGAGGATGTCAAATCCCTACATGACAAATTGCCAATGGTTGATGATCAGGTCGATTGATGACACAATGGACTGTACTTCTGACACTTTGTGCACCTTCAAGAATATTCTTCACCATCTTTGAGCAAGTTTGGCCAAAAGTACCATTGGCACTGGATTCAGTGAGCTAGCATCTTTCCTTCAAAATGACTCTTACATTCCCCATCATGAACTTCCTGGAGTATGTTGTCAACCTTGTCTTCTCTAAAACCCTTTAAGTACAAGGACATGGATGATTTTTTGATGACTTCTCTTTTGACTAGTAGGTAATGGCAGCTTTGAGTTTAAATCTTTTGTGGTTAGTATCTCTTCGTCGATCTTCCCTGTAATTAGGAAGTGGACATACGGGTTCTCTAACTCTTATTTTCTTTGCTATGGATTTCCATTGTTGGAGGTTCTTTGATCTGAGTTTGATCAAGTTTTTGAGGTTGACCCTCTTCAAGATGAAAGCTTTAGGATAGAAGGTTGGTGATCTGATTTTCTTCTCTTTAGACGTGCTCAATTTTGAAACTAGTGAATCAGTCGATCTTTTTATTTACCTCTTTGAGGTACTATGTCATCGTTTCATCCCTTGTTTTGATCTCTCCATTAATTGGTTCACCATCAGCTACAAGTTGGCTTTCACCAATATGTGGAGATTCCCATTTCTTAGTCCAAGTGAAGACCTGCAATCAAAGCCTCATATTATGCCTAGTTTTTAGTTAATGGGAAAATTAACTCGATTGAGTGATAGTTGTTTTCTTTTATTGGACTGCACAAAAAAAAACTTCTAGTCTAGAGCTTGATCTGTTGGAAGCCCCATTGGTGAACATGATCCAGGCAGCCTCATTGATCACTAAATCTTCCTCTGAGCCTAGTAGCTTAGAGAAGTTGGCTAGGAAATCTGCAACATCATGTACCTTTTTTATTTTTTGGGGGATGTAGGAGATGTCAAACTCGATGAGTTTCACAACCCATTTGAATAGTTGTTTGAAGTGCTCCGGTTGGGTGAAGACAAACTTCAGTGGATGGTCAGTGATAACCAATATGAAGTTTATTTGATAGTACATCCGTAGCCTTCATGCTGAAATGACCAAGGCAAAGGTTAGTTTCTCCATCATAGGATATCTTAGTTTGGCATCTTTGCGGACCATGGTAGTGTAGTATACTAGGAATTATTTTTTCTGTTCTTTTCTAACCAAGACAGAACTAATGACTTTGGAGTCGACTCCTAGGTAAAGATAAAGTTTCTCCTTCAGTTTTGGGTTCAGAAGCAGAGGAGCCAAGGCAAGGAACTGTTTGAGGTATTTGAAGGCTTCCTCACATTCAAGTGTCCATTTAAAGCATTAGATTTTCTTGAACGCTTTGAAGAATGGAGCACATCTATCTCTTGATTTATAGATGAACCTGCTCAACCCTTCAATCTGACCAGTCAGCTTCTGCATTTGGTGTTTATAGGGGCAGACATTAATACAAACCACAACTACACAGTAATTTAGCTTCCAAATGATGGAAAAAAATTAACCCAATTTATATTTAGCGGCTAGTGTGTAAAATTAAATATTATATAAAATTGATAAAATGATTTACACACTAGGGGTATTACACAAGTATACGTATCATTTCAAGTAATATAGGGCTCTAATGAAGTCCTAAGTATCGATCCCACAGGGATATGCAAAACTCTTATAAGATTATATAGGAAATGATAAAAAAATTTTGTGTAATACCTAATCCTACAAAATTAAGAGGAATGTTATGTATGTTAAGCAAATGTAGATTGTAAATGCAACACAATCTAAAAGGCTAATATGTAAAGTTAAAACTAATCAATTCTAAATTAACAATGTATAGAAGAGTTCAAATTTTTATAAAGCATCCTTCCCCTTGCAATTAGTTTATAATGAGTGTAGGAATTAAATAGTTTTAAATATAATTGATATATTGTGCCAAATAGGAGCATACCTATTCTTTACTCTCTCTCGAGTGCATAAAGAATATTGGTTAATATAGAGTTTAGTCCCTAAACCCGTGGTTAGGTGATCCCGATTATTTTTATATAAGTTAATGCGATGTATGCGATTATATTCTTAATTTACTTAATTATAATTCATACTTTGCAATGGTAGCCAAAAACTCCCGAGCAACAACTAGGTAAAACCTTAACTTCGAAGTAAATAAGAATACAGCTACAACATTTAAATATGGGTAACTACATAAGTATACGTATCGTTATCAAGTAATATAGGACTTTTTTTATTAAGCCTTGAATATCAAACCTATAGGGAAAACTAACAATATGCAACTTTCAAAATGGAAAAAATTAGACAACAAATTTCTACTCAGCAAAATATTCTTACTTAAACTCTAGATTCTATAATAGGAATGAAAGTTAGATTCTTTTTTTGTAATTTTTTATAATTGAAAATAAAGTAAGCAACTAATTAACTTAACTAGATATTTGTAAGATGAAGGCAATAAAAAAATATATATTTTTCCTTATCATGATTCAGTAACAAGTATAGGAATTCTATTGTCGAAGTATTTTAATTGTGTTGTGCCAAATAGGAGCAATAATATTCTTTACCCTTACTTGAGATGATATAAAGAACATTGGTTAATCTATAATTTGAACCGTCTTGAAGATGGGTTAGGTAAGGAATATACTAGCTCTCACTCTAGAGTTCCCTCTTCTCCCTCCACCCTTGGGATAACATCTCATATTAAAACCTAAAATTATAAACTAAATTTGGGGCTTTAGCTTGTCACTCTAAAGTCTTCAACTTTACACCCTTAAAAGTTTTTTTCCCTATTTATTTGCACTCAGCTCCATGGAATACATTCTAATCCATGAAATCAAATGTAATTCTTATCATTTGTTGAATGAGAAAATACTATCTTGGATCTTACATGTTCTCACAACAGTTATTAACATATTAATTGGTCAAATCAAGAGTAAATGAAGTACACGGTTTAAAATCATCACAGCTTCTTCCAACATTAAAGACTAATACTTCACACAACTTTAATCCAATACTTAATCACTCATCATTTTAAGGAAAAAAGATAAAGAAAACTACTCAAAATTCATAGAGAAAGCACAACCAAACTTGTGTTTGAAAGTAGAAATCATGCACACAAACAAAAAGTCTAAATTAAAATCAAATATAGTCACAAAGATAAAAACTTATCTCAAAATCCTCTCCACCAATGTTTTGAAGTTCCTTTGAATCTCTTCCTTCACTTACAATAAAAACTAAAACTTAAATGAAAAAAAGATGGGCGATGGCGGCGGGGTGAAGATGGGCGGCAGCCTCGTGTGGTGGTTGGCTTTGGATCTTGTGGATGATTTGAATGGATGGATTGATGGATGGATGATCATCATTTCTTGAATCCAAGTCTTCGTTTATAATTTTCCAAAAGGTGCCTTGGTGTCTCCTCAAAATGTGTCCCTATTCAATGAATTTTCTAGAGGTTGCCTCCTTTCAAAAGCCAATTGGATGAATTTTTGTGTCCATTAACTATTATTCATGTTTTCACCAAGGGTTGCTTCAAACACCACTTCAAAAATTCATCCAAATTCAAGGAATCATCAAGTAACTAATTATGGCGCTTAAGCATGGGGTACCTGGCGCTTAGGCGTGACTCTCTCTATTTAACTAGTGCGTAAGGTGCCAGTTTTAGATGCTTAGGCGCCTCAGTTCATTTTCACGTCTTTTTCATTTTTGCCCCAAATTTGCTTCTTTTTTACTCCTTTCACCAATTTTCATGCATTTAATTGTACATGAAAGAAAAACACACAAATACCTTTCATTAAAGCTCAATATCTCAAAAATAAATATAAAAATGTGGACATAAGGACTAAATATAGAGTTTAGGCATTCTATCTCAAGTATATATTTTAGTTGTATCAAAATATCCTAAACTTAAAATATTACTTGTCCTCAAGTGACACTCCAATCCTTTAAAACCAAATAAGTAGATTATGTAGATGAGTTTCTTTAGGATATTCTAAAATTTTGGTGTAGAAATATAGTAGCTAATTTAGAAAAAACATTAATGAATGCGACCAACTTAGAGTTTAGATATTTTTAATGTAAGAAATTCTGAAAATATGAGTTCATATCTAGTTCAGAAATATTTGTAAATTCTCTAAATATAGAGTTTAGGCATTCTATCTTCTGCACTTAAAAATTTTATTAAGAATAATTATACTTACTATTTGATATCCTTAAGCTTAAGAGTTTCTCAAGTCTTATACTTTGAAAAGATCAAATGAGGAACCAATTTTTGATTAGGCACTAATCCTCAGGCTTCTCCTCCCTTTTTTAGCTTTTCTTTTCTACTTTTTTTTCGTTTCTTTTTTCTTTTCTTTTTCTTTTCCTTTTTCAGGCAAGGATTACTATATTTGGATATGTCTTTAATTATTTTTAATTCCTCTTTTCATTTCCCAAAGCAAAAAGTTGATATATTTCCTTTACTTAAAAAAAATAATAGTTTTGAAAACTATTTCAAATAAAAGAAATTTAAGTTTTGAAAATAAAAGTCTAATCCTTCTACATTGTTCAAAAATACAACTTCTTCTACTAAAGAAAGTTACACAATATTTATCATTTCCACACTAAAAATTGTTAACTATAAATTTTTCTTCATTACTATAAGTTTCAAATAAATTATGTTACTCATTTTTATATTCGAAATTTTATTTTACTAATATAACTTCATATACATAATCATTTTTCTTCAAATAAAAATCAAATTTATTTGAAGTACATTTGAGAACAAATAAATTTGAAGTTTTTAGTTAGGTAGGAATTAAAACTAAAAATAACATGCTTGCATAAATTTTTACATCCTAAATATACCAGTATAAAAATTTAAAACATTAGTAAAAATTAAATTGATCAAATTTTAATTTGCTTAACATATGGAGATTCATTAGACTTCTATGCAATGGATGATAACATAAAAGCAAACTAACACACTAACAAACATTCACAACTGCAAAAAAAAGAAAATACCTAGTAGTAAGTTTAAAATTCAAATAATGAAGTTTTTAAGTGAAAATTAGTAGTATTCTAAACCTTCTTAATATTTAGGATTAAGTTCAATGCAAACAAACTAGATACACAAAACAACATAGTTAACACAATTACTATCACAAAAATAAAATAACTACATACCAAAAACATAAATACATCATAGCAGTGCTAACATAATAAAACACAAACAAAACTAACAGTCTCAACAAGTAAAACTCAGAATAAAACAACAGTACAGTATAATTGTACCACAAAAATTTCACAACAAAAAAAATAAATATTACTAAACTATAGAACTTAATTTAAGCATCCTCCTCCTCATCAACATCAATCTCGTCACTATGTCAAACAGCTACAGGCTTATATGATGTATATTTTGGATAATGAGGGAAAACTACACTTTGGCTACCTCTCATGTGGTTTTCCATAGTTAAGTGGAATTTCTCCTCATAATCACTATGTCTTCTCATATATCCATTTATATGATCTACATTTTTTTCTAAATTCAATACCTTAACAGTGGTATAGTTGACGTTGTCCAATATCCTCTGCAATAATTGTGACTGTGAATCAGATCCAAAAGTCTGACCTTATGATGTCGCATCACGTGAAGTAGAAGCTCGAGATGTAGAGGCACCTGAATTGCTAAAAAGCACACCACTCTAGCCAAAAATTGAATGAAGTGAATAAGACTTCACATTGAAACTAGTAATAAGCTTGAGTGGATGAAGTATCTCCTCCTAGCTATCAAATCTAGCACATGCTTTCTTGCATAATAAAAAATCAAGGATGTGAATCACAAACCTGCTATAGTAACAACGACAGTAGAATTTGTGATAACATCAGAAATCAGAGCTCCAATATTGATGGGCTTGAACTGCTCAATACAATAGCTCAAGGTTGCTCTATCTCGAGTCACTTCACTGAGATGGTTTGTTGGCAGTAAAATAGCAGAAATAAACTAGTGTCACGCCTTCGTTGTGGAATCCAACTTTGATGTGGGGAAGTTGACTCTTCTTTCATTAGTAATCTTCCATAATTCCCTTCCACCAGTCAACGATGAAATAATCTCATCTAACTCATTGTTTGGATTATAGTTTGGCAATTGATAAAATTGATTTATTGCCTCCGACCAGAAAGGTAATTGTTTCCCGCTCGAGAAGATTTGCATAGAACTCCCAAACAACAGAGATAATGACCATAGCAGAAAAACAATAAAAACACTCCAACTATCGGCGAACAATCACATCCTCTACTGCTCCACCTGGACTCTTGAAACATCACCCAGGGATAAATTTTCTTGACTACAATGCATCACATTATTGATCTTGAGCTCTCAATATAACAAATTTGTTTGAATCCAATTGAGCTTTTTCATTTACTCCTCTTCATCACTGGAGCCACTTCTAAAAATCATATAAAATTAACAATAAATCCCAAATTCAACTCTCAATCATTAAACTCAGGTCCTAAAAACTTAAACTATCAAATCTATGTATTTTCCATAGATTTTTATAAAATTTTCACCATGAATAGTGATTTTCAGTAAAGTCCATAATGTGCTAAATATAATGGTGAAAATAAAAAAAATTTACATAGAAATGAAGCTCTTACCTCAAGTAAATCAAATATAATAATTTTTTCTTCAAACCACCAAGAAATCTTCACTTAAAATGTTGCCCTAGCTCTCCAAATCAAGAAAATTGATGGTAGGAGATGAAGTTGGGAAAAAATGGAGCTTTTCAGGCCAAAAAATTATTTTAAACCGTTTGCAAACCATTTTACCTGAACAGGTGCTTAAGTGTGAATGCTTCATCGCTTAGCCTCCAATCTCTTTGGTTATCCTGTGCTTAAGCACGGGTCTTGGCGCTTAGGTGCTAGTGCACCAATTTTGACATTTTTGGTTTTAAATAACATGCACTTCTAGCCTAAGTCATCACTCCTATATGGTCTTATAAATCTTTGGTATTTCTTTTCTTCCCTTCCAACTCTCCTCTACCTCAAGATTCACCAATCTTAACTAATTCAATTCACACAAAATAACATGAAACTTCACACAAACAAACACTTATATTAATTCACAAATAATTACAAATATTTTAATACATAAATTCTCAATCCAAAGAGTCTTGGATGAGATAGTTCTAAACATAAACACTAAACAATCATAACATAAAAAACACGCTAAAAAAACTTAACATTAATAAACAAACACTAAACACACAAACATTAAACAAAGAACTTAATTCCAATCTCTTTGAGGTGGAACGAATCCTAGTCTATCATTAGTCTCTCCTTGGGCATTTGGAATATAAATCTGATAGAACAGACACTGGTGAACATTGGTTGAGTCTTCTTCAATCCATTTATTTTTCAAATACATATCTGTGTTCGCTTCTTCCACAAAACTAATATGGCTAAATTACATCTTAATTTTCCATCCCATATGCTCCATATTTGCATTAACTTCCATCACTTTCGCTTTAATTGAAGCCACGTTAGCCTCAATTTTAGTGATTTTCTCCACTATTCCTTCAATATTAACGACTAGAAAACCATTGTATAACTGTTGCACACTCTAAAATGAATTGATTCTTCATAGTTTCCTCCTTCTTCTTAAGATGACATCTTTCCAAGAACTCTCACTCTTCTCTTAAAATTTAGGGTTAAATTGAAGTGTGGGACTTCTCCTCATACCTTCTTTTTATAGGCTCTAGATCAAGCCTAAAACCTCTAGACACATTATCATACCTTGATCCCACTAAAGCACATTTAAAACTTCTAGAAACGTCATTTAGCACATTTAGTAAGTTATTGCGCTTCAGCGCCAAAGTTTGGCGCTTAAGCGTTAGTGCTTAATTTAGCACAGGTCAACTTGACGTCCAAAAACTCATTCTAACATGTCTAAGTCATCTTTTAAGGTCGTAGGATCATTACTAAATCATTATATATTCAAAATACTACCAAGATTTTCTAAATCAAACACAACAACATAACTTTCAAAACAAACACACAGATAACTATGGGTTGCCTCCCACAAAGCGCTTGGTTTAACGTCATCAGCCCGACGTAACTAGTGCTTATTCTAGTTGACCCAATAGCATAATATCATTAGAATTTAAGGTGATCCCCTAAAAAGTAGGGTTTCAACATATCACCATTCAGTTTGAATATTTTATCAATTTTAGGATCTTTGTTATCCACAGCTCCATAGGGATAAACTTTTATCACAACAAATAGACCCATCCATTTGGAAATAATCTTAATCTTGCATTATATAGCCAAACTTGTTGCCCTGGCTCAAAATTTTTAGTAAGAATCCTCATATCATGCCACTCTATCTTTTCTTTATAAATCTTAGCACCTTCATAAGATTTATTCCTTATCTCTTCAAGCTCATTTAATTACAATAGTCTTTTCTCACTAGCATCATTTAAATTGTAGTTAGATTTTTTAATAGATCAATATGCTTTATGCTCAATTTCAACTAGTAAATGACAGGCTTTACCAAATATTAACCTGTCTGGGGACATTGCTATAGGAATTCTATATGCAGTCCTATAAACCCACAAAGCATAATCAAGTTTGACTGACCAATCCATTTTGGTTGGATTCACAGATTTTTACAATAGTCTTTTAATTTCTTGATTGGATAATTCATCTAAACCAATAATCAGTAGAAATTTGATGGTTGATATGATATTTCTTTAATAATTTCTCCATCACTGCATTTTTGAGATGACTTCCCCCATCAGTTTTGATCACTCTCGGCATCTCAAATCTACAAAATATGTTTGTTCTTAAGAACTTGGTAACACTTTGAGCATCACATCGAGGTAAAGCAACAACTTCTATTAATTTAGATAAATACTCTACTATTATCAACATATATAAATTTTTAAAAGATGGTATAGGTGGTCCCATGAAATTTAATCCCCAAACATCAAATATCTCAACTTCCAACACAAAACTAAGGGGTGTCTTATTTCTCTGAGAAATATTGCTTACTTGTTGACATTGATCACAAGTTTTAATATAAGAGTTAACATCTCTAAAGATTGTAGGCCAATAAAATCTAATTTTTGAAATTTTGTATGTTGTTTTATCAACACCAAAATGTTCCCCAAAATTAGAATTATGACATTTTTTTATAATTTCATAAGTTTCTTGTAAAGACACACATCTTCAAAAAATAAGATCCTTTCCTTGTTTATATAAAAATGGGTCATCCTAAAAATAAGTCTTAGCTTCAGATAATTTTTTTTCTTCTGTGGTATATCATTCCATAGGGTATAATATCACTAATAATGAAGTTCACAATGTCGGCATACCATGGAACACACCACTCATTAACACTGAACAATCTTCATCTGGAAAATATTCATTAATTTTATTTTCAAATTAGAATGGTTTTTCTAATTTAAGCTTGGATAGTTGATCAACAATTTGACTCTCAGCTCCCTTTCTATCTACTATTTCAAAGTCAAATTCTTGTAAAAGAAGAATCCATCTTATAAATTTTGGTTTTGCATCCTTATTTTTAATTAAATATTTAATATTAGAATGATCAGTAAGCACAACACATTTAGTTCCAATTAAGTATGATCTAAATTTATCAAAAGCATTACTACTACTAATAACTTTTTCTCAATTGTGATATAATTAATTTGAGTTTCATTAAGAGTTCTACTAGCGTAGTAGATTACTTTGAAAATCTTATCATGTTTTTGTCCTAAAAAAACTCTAATAGCATAATGACTAGCATCACACATTAGTTATAAAGGTTTTTCCCAATCTGGTGAAATAATAATGGTGCAATGACTAATTTTTCTTTTAAAAACTCAAAAGTTTTTATGCGCTTCTTATCAAAATTAAAAATTATAGCCTTTTCAAGTAAATCGCGTAGAAGCTTAGCAACTTTTGAAAAGTCTTTAATATATCGCATGTAGAATCTAACATGTCCTAAAAAACTCCTAATTTCCCTCACACTTGTTGGGCAAGGTAAATTAACAATCACTTGAATTTTTGCAGGGTTTACTTTCATACCATTTTCTAAAATTTGATGTCCTAAAACAATTCCTCCTATCATAAATTGACCTTTTTCCCAATTAAGGACTAACTTTGTTTCTTCGTGTCGCTTAAGAACTTTTGATAAATGTTCCAAACATGATTCAAATGAAGTTCTAAATGTTGAAAAATCATCCAATAAAACTTCAATTGTTTTTTCAATTAAATCACAAAAAATAGTCATCATACATCTTTGAAATGTAGTATGGGCATCACATAAACGAAAGGGCATTCTTTTGAAAACAAATATACTTTAAGGACTGGTAAAAGTTATTTTTACTTGATCCTCGGAAGCTATTTGTATTTGGTGATAACTAGTATATTCATCCAGAAAACAAAAGTATTTATGCCCAGCTAGTCTATCCAACATTTGGTCTAGAAAGGGTAGGGGAAAATGATCTTTCCTAGTGGCAAGATTTAAGTTTTATAATCAAAGCACATTCGCCACCCTGTGACTTGTCTTGTTGGTATTAACTCATTATGTTCATTCATATTCACAGTTATTCCTCCTTTCTTAGGAACACAGTGAATTGGACTAACTCATGCACTATCTGAAATAGGGTAGATAATTCTAGCATCTAACCACTTTGAAATCTTTTTCTTAACAATTGTTTTCATAATAGGATTCAATCTCCTTTGAGGATCAACTGTGGGTTTACAGTTCTCTTCTATGTGAATTCTATGCATAAAATTGAACGACTAAATCCTTTTATATCAAAAATTGTCCATTCAAAGGCTTTCTTGTAACTCTTCAAATGTTTCATCAAACTCATTTCTTCTTCTGTTGTTAATTTTGAGGAATCACCTAAAAAGGCATACTTCAAATGTTCAAGAAGTAAGTTCAACTCAAGCTCAGGAGGTTTTTCAATCGATGGACAAAAATATGTATCTTTTTCTGTCGTGTCCAAAACTTCAAAAATTTCTTAAACATAATTTGAATCTCCCTTGTAAAATTCTTCAAATTGATCTAATTCTTCTTCTTGTTCATGTTTGAACTCTCTCATTTCCAATTTTTCTTCATAAGTTGTTTTGCAATGGCATTCACTTAGATATTTTATCACACCCTTCTATAACATTCATCATCTTTATCTTTTGTAGGGTACTTCATTGATTTGGAAATATTAAATGTCATTATCTGATCATTGACGTGCATAGTTAATTCCCCTTTTAACATCTATCGTTGCTCTTCTTGTAGTTAGGAAAGGTCTCCCTAAAATGATAGGTATCTCCTTATCTTCCTGCATATCTAGCATAGTGAAATCAACATGAAAGATAAATTAATCCAATTTCACTATGACATCTTCTATAACTCCTTTAGGATATGTTATTGAACGATTTGCTAACTGCAGACTTACAGTAATAGGGGATATTTCTACTAATCCCAATCTTTTAAATATTGATAATGGCATAAGGTTAATGCTTGCACCTAAATCACATAAGGCTTTCCTATAAATATATCTTCTATTGCGCCTGGAATTGTGAAGCTACCAAAATCTTTAAGCTTTTCAAAAAGTTTTTTCTAAATTATAGCACTGCATTCCTCACTAAGTGCAACAGTCTCGTTATCTTCAAACATCTTTTTTCTATTAAGAATATCCTTCATAAAATTCACATATCTTGGCATTTGTTCTAAGGCTTCAGCAAATGGAACATTATTTGTAAGCTTCTTAAAAATTTCTAGAAATTTTGAAAATTGTTTATCTAACTTTTGTTGACGGTGTCTCTGAGGAAATGAGGGTGGTGGTTTTTCCAAGTCAACTTTAAGTGGAGAAATAGGTCCCTCTAAACTTTTTTAAGCGTCCTTTTTAGGATCATCAATTTCTTTTTTCTCTACTTCAGTCTCTTTTTTAAACTCTAACTTCTAATTCTCTTCTGCTTTTAAGTTGAACAGCTTTTACTTGCTCTTTATTATAGTCTTTAAGATTTACTTCAATATTACTAGGAAATGTTCATAGGGATCTTTTAATTAATTAATTTATTATTTTTTCCAATTGATTCCCAATATTTCTAATTGTAGCTCCTTGACATTGTAACGGATTTCCCATTTGTAACACTACTTCTTCTATAGACATTTTTTTCTCCTTAAATTATGGATTGTTGTTAAAACTTGGAGGATAAGTAGGTATATAATTACTATTCTCTTGGTTATTCCAGTTTCCCAATGAGTTTACTTGGTTATTCTTCCATTGCTAATTATTACCACCTGAAGTATTATTCCAGTTAAAGTTGAAATGGTTCTTCCAACCTGGGTTATAATTTTTTGAAGATGGGTTATTCTACTTGTTATTTATGGCATTCAAAGTTTCTAATGATGCTTGAGAATCTATCATTTTGCTTAATGAATTCTGGTTGAGAAAAATTCATTTCAAATTGGTCTAACTTCCTTGAAATTGCAGCAACTTGATTTGTTAACATTGCAAAACATCATATTCATGAATATTGGATAATTTCTTAGCATTTACCCTCTCAGAAGGCCATTGAAAACTATTAGTAGTCATCTCTTCAATTAAATAATAAGCATCATGAAATGGTTTTGACATCAATGAACCACCAACAACAACATTGATAATAGATCTAATAGATCTAGCCAATCCATTATAAAAAGTCTGAATTATTAAACAATCTGGTATAGCATTGAGTGGAATCTTTCTCAGTAGTTCTTTAAATCTTTCACATGCTTCATAAATACATCCCCCTTCAAACCGACAAAAGGATGTAATAACATTTCTAAACTTCACAGTTTTTTGTGATGGAAAATATTTAGGAAGGAATTTCTGCGCTAAATCACCCTAAGTTCTGATAGATCCAGATGCTAACAAATGTAACCATATATTAGCCTTAACCCTCAGTGAGAAAGGAAAAAGTTTAAGTTTTATAACATCATATGTACACCATCATGTTTAAATATAACACATAATTCTAGAAAATTGACAAAATGTAAAGTCAGATCTTCAGTTGGTGCTCCCCCCAAACTGATTATTTGATACCATTTGGATAATAGAGGGTTTAAGTTCAAATAAATTAGTCACTACACTAGGTTTTTGAATACTACAATGAAGTTCATCCACCGTAGGGTTTGCATAATCTCTTAAAGGTCTGAATTCTTGATGAATTTCAGCATTTTGATTATTTTTATTTTCCTTTTCTCAAATTTTTTTTCCAGTAATTTTAAATGTTTTAATTTTTCTAATAGTTTTCTGTAACTCAGAATCATAGGGCACAAGTTCTATAGAACCTGAACAACGCATACATTACTACGAAACATATAAAAATAAAAACACACAAACAAGAACTTTATATAAAAACAACACTACAATATTCGTTTAATAAATATAAAAAGTTTAAATAAGACTTTATAAAAATAGAAATTTGCTTTCTAAAAATCTCTTTAAAATTTTTTTAATATTCCTCAGCAAGGGCGCTAAAAACTTGATCCTAGTTCTCTTTATATATGTTAATGTGATATATGCAATTATATTCTTAATTTACTTAATTATAATTCTTACTTTGTAATGGCAACCAAAAACTTAATCTCGAGCAAAAGCTAAGTAAAATCTTGACTTTGAAGAAAATAAGAATACTGTTATAATATTTAAATATGGGATACTACGTAAGTATAGTATCGTTATCAAGTAATATAGGATTTATTTATTAAGCCCTGAATGTCAAATAAATAGAGAAAAATAATTATGTGTAACTTACAAAACAAAAGAAATTAGATAACAAAATTCTACTTTGCAAAATATTCTTACTTAAACTTTAAATGCTATAATAGGAATGAAAGTTTGATTCTTTTCTGTAATTTTTTATAATTAAAAATAAAGTATGCAACTAATTAACTTAACTAGATATTTGCAAGATGAAGGCAATATAAATAAAATATATTTTCCTTATCATGAATTAATAACAAGTATAAGAATTTTGTTGTGAAAGTATTCTAATTGTGTTGGGTCAAATAGGAACAATAATATTATTTACCCTTACTAGAGATGTTATAAAGAACATTGGGTAATTTATAGTTTGAATAGTCTTGAAGATAGGTTAGGTAAGGAAGATACTAACTCTCACTTTAGAGTTCCTTCTTCTCTCTCCACCTGAGGGTTAACATCTTGTATTAAAACTTAAAAATATAAACCAAATTGGTGGTTTTAGCCTGTGACTCTAAAGTCCTCTAATTCTACACCCTTCAAAGTTTATTTCTCTATTTATTTGCACTCAGCCCCATGAACTACATTCTCATACATGAAATCAAATGTGATTCTTACCATTTGCTAACTGAGACAATACCATCTTGGATCTTACATGTTCTCACAACAAGTATTAACATTTTAATTGGTCAAATCAAGAAATAAATGAAGTACAAGGTTTAAAATCATCACAACTTCTTCCAACATTAAAGACTAATACTTCACACAAATTTAATCCAATACTTAATCACTTATCATTTTACAGAAAAAGATAAAGAAAACTACTCTAAATTCATAGAGAAAACAAAACCACACTTGAGTTTAAAAGTAGAAATCATGCACACAAACAAGAAGTCTAAATTAAAACTAAATGTAGTGGTAAAGATAAAAACTTATCTCAAAATAGTCTCCACCAAAATCTTAAAGTTTCTTTGAATCTCTTCCTTTACTTAAAATACAAACCAAATCTTAAAATAAAAAGAAAATTGGGTGGCAACGACGACGACGACGACATGTGCTAGTTGGCTCTAGCTCTTGTGGATGATTTGAATGGATGGATTGATGGATAGATGGATGATCATCATTTCTTCAATCCAATTCTTATTTTATAATTTTCAAAAAAGGTGCCTTAGTGTCTCTTCAAAATGTTTTCCCATTCAATGAATCTTCTAGAAGTTGCCTCCTTTCAAAAGCGAATTGAATGAATTTACGTGTCCATTAACTATTTCCCTTATTTTCACCAAGGGTTGCTTCAGAAACCTTTTTAAAAATTTGTCCAAATTCAAGGAATCATCAAGTAACTAATTTTGGCGCTTAAGGTTGGGGTACTTAGCGAGACTCTCTCTTTCTAACTGGTGCTAAAGCGCTAGTTCTAAGCGCTTAGGCATCTTAGTTCATTTTCACACCTTCATTTTTACTCCAAATTTGATGATTTTTCACTCCTTTCACCATTTTTCATCCATTTGATTGTACCTAAAAGAAAAACACACAAATACCTATCATTAAAGCACAATATCTCAAAAATAGATATAAAAATGTTTACATAAAGACTATATATTTTTAGTGTATCATTAGTCTGGAAAGATACTAGTTGTCACTCTAGAGTTCCCACTTACCCCACACCTAAAGGCTAACATCTCGCTTTAGTTTTCAAACATCTAAATTGAATTGTAATTTTTAGTCTGTCACTCTAAAACCTCTAACTCTACACCCATCAAAACTTATTTTAATATTTATTTGTACTTAAACACATGGACTACATTCTCATCCGTGAGACTAAATGTGATTCTTAATTTTTTGAGGCAAGCATAGCCCTTTTTGGGTCATTATGTTCCACAACAAATTTTAATAAATCAATTCGGCAGATTGACAAGTAAATTAAGCACAGAGTTTAAATCATCAGAATATATGGAATTAAAATCATTTATACTAACCTTCATTCCTACACCTAATTATTCCTCATTGCAAAGAGAAAGACAAAGAAAACTACTCAGATCTCACGGGGAAGAAACAACAACACATGGATTTAAAGATAAATATAAGTTTAAAAAATAAGGCTAATTGAAATAAACAAAATCCACAAATTATTTTAAACTCTTTTTTAAGCAATCCTACTTGTTCCTTTGAATCACTCACTCTCCTTACAATTCTACTCCAATCTCACTTAGAACTGTGGTGAAGAAGATATCTCTCACTTTTCCTCTTCTTTTCCAAATCTAAGAAAGTCTCTAAGACTTTATCCTCTCTAGGAAAACTTCCCTTCTCTCTTAAAAAAACTCTCCTTTCACTCTAAAAGAACCCCCCTTTGAATCTCAAGAAGTCCCTTTAAATAGAGCTCTCAAAATCACCAAGAGTTTCTTCAAGTACCCCTTCAAAATTTGTCCACATTCATTGAATCTTTTAGATAACTGATCCCGACTCAATGCTTATGCACAGTATAGCAATAGTTCTGATGGTATTTTTCACTTATATTTTCTTATTTTGCAACAAAACCAAAAACTTGATTTTAAGAAAAATAAGAATTTAACTTTTTAATTTATATATATTTATATTGGGATACTACACAACTATACTTATCGTTATCAAGTAATATAGGACTTTTTTATTAAGACCTAAATATCAAACCAACAGGGAAGATTATGAAATAGACAGTTTTTAGAAAGTTTTTATATTTTTAAAAAGATAATTACTTAAACTAAAAATGATTTTTGAAGGAATTTAAAATTTAAATATTTTTGGTATTTTTGATATTTTAACGAAACAGTGACATGATAACTAAAGTTTTTGTAGAAGAAAAGTACTTAATATGAAAATATTTTTCTTCTTATCATGAATTAGTAATAAGTATATGAATTCTGTTATGGAAGTATGCAAATTGTGTTGTGCCAAATAGGAGCAATAATATTATTTACCCTTACTAGAGATGCTATAAAGAACATTGGCTAATTTAAAGTTTGAATAGTTCTGAAGACCGGCTAGCTCTCACTCAATCATATAAACTATGTTCTCATTCATACAACCTCATATGATTCTTTCCAATTGTTGACTGAGCAATACCAGCCTGGTTTTTACATGTTCTCACAACAAATTTTAACATCTAGATTAGACAAATCAAGAAGTAAATGAACTGCATAGATTTAAATCATCATAACTTCTTCCAACATTAAATATCAATACTCTCCATAACTTCCATCCAAAACTTAATTACTTATCATTTTAAGAAGAAAGATAAAGAAAACTACTCAGAATCCACGGAGAAAACAAAACCACATATTAGTTTAATAGAAGAAATCATTGTCAAACCAACAATAAGTCTCGATTAAAACTAAAAGTAGTCTAAAACAAAAAGATAAAAACTTATCTCAAGTCCTCCACCAAACTCTTGAAGTTCTTTTGAATCTGTTCTCTTTTACAATCACTCAAAACAAAATAACAAAAAGGATAAAGTAAATAAAAAGTCGTTCTTGAAAACCTTTCCGAACTAACTCCCAAGAGAAGAACTTTCAAAACTTACCAATATTTTCAGGACCTTTTCTCTAAGTCCTCTCTCCTTTCTTTTATAGTATTTCAAGAGGTGCCTTGGGATCTTTTCAAAATGTGTCTTGATTAGATGTATTTGCCTATCCTTTCATGATAATTTTCGTCTATGGTGGTTACAACCACCTATTAAGCCACTGGGTGCCTCAAAAACCTCTTTGAAATTCATGAAAACTGATTTTACTCGTCTAGTAGCTGCCACTAGCGCTTAAGCGCGTGGTCTCGGCGTTTAGGCGTGGCCTTCTTTGTTTAACCAACGCTTAAGCATTGGATCTGGTGCTTAGGCGCCAAAACTCTTTTGCATAATTTTTCACCTTTTTGCTTCAAATTTGATCATTTTTCACTCATTTAAGCATTTTTTCCATTTTTACTTGTATTTGTAGGAAAAACACAAAATACCTTCCATTAAAATGAATTATCTCAAAAATAGGTATTAAAATATGTCTAAAAATACTATATAGTTTAGGTGTATCAAAATCCCTCAAACTTAACATGTTACTTGTCCTCAAGTGACACTTCAATCTTTAAGGACCAAATATGTATGATATGTATATGAGTTTCTTTAAGAGTTACTAAAATTTAAATTTAGAAATATAGTAGTCCAATTTAGAAAAAATATTTAGTAAATGAGACCAACTTAAAGTTCGAAAATTTTTAATGTTAAGAACTATGAAAATATGANACCAACTTAAAGTTCGAAAATTTTTAATGTTAAGAACTATGAAAATATGAGTTCCTATCTAATTCAGAAATATTGTAAGTTCTTTAAATTTAGATTTTAATTCTTTTATTTTCTCTACATAAGATTTTTTACTAAAAATAATTTTACTTACTATATTATATTTATAAGCTTAAGATTTTATCAAGTCTTAAACTTTAAAAAGATCAAATGTAGAACCAATTTTTTATTAGGGACTAATCCTCAAGCTTCACCTCCCTTACATTTCTTTTCTTCTTCTTCCCTTTTTCTTTTCTTTTCTTTTTTCTTTTCTTTTTCTTCTTCTTTTTCTTTTTCTTTGTCTTCTTTTTTTCTTTTTCAGGAAAATATTATTATATCTGGATAGGCCTTTAATGATTTTGAATTCCACTTCTCCTTTCTTAAAGTAAAGTCTTGATATAAAACTTTTTCTTATAAATTTAATAATAGTTTTTAAAATCATTTTAATAAAAGAAATTTAAGTATTAAAAATAAAAGTCTAAATTATCTAATTTTTTTCAAAAATACACTTTTTCTTACTAAAGATAGTAACTTATATTAATCATTTTCTATACTAAAAATTTTTAGCTTAAAGTTTTTCTTCATTACTTAAAATTTTAACTAAATTTTCTTACTCATTTCTAAAATCAAATTTTACTTCCCTAATATAACTTCATATGCATAATCAATTTTTCTTTTAAAGTGAAATTCACTTGTAGTATATTTGAGAATAAATAAAATTTCAGTTTTGAAAATATTTTTCATCCCCCAAACTTAAATAGATTAAACAGTTTAGCATTAGATATATATAAGAAAGAATGAAAATTTAAGAATAACATGCTAACAGGAATTTTGAACCCTAATGATGCAAGTATAATACTAAAAACAGGAGTAAAATTAAATTTTGATCAAATATTCTATATTTTCATTTTACTTTAACATGTAGAGATTCAAATAGACTTCTAAACATTGGGTATAAAAGCAAACAACACACTAACATGATAAAAGAAAAATACAGTGCAACGGGTTCTGAATTTTAAGTTTAAGATCTAAGCTAGCAAGATTTTCTACTTTATAACAGATATAAAATTAAGTAAGTTCTAAACTAACTAAGTCACAGTACTAAACATAAAACAACAGTTACTAACCTAAAATTTGAAAATAAAATATTAACTACCACAAATGTCATAATAATATTAAAACATAAAAGTCCAAAACACAACATAGTCCTAAAAAACACACAAATGCAAATGTAGCAAGCTCAGACCACATAGTTCATATCATATTACAATCATAAAATGAATCTCTCAGCTCTACTCTTCATCCTCAAAATCACCGCTGTACCATTTTTCTGCAGGCATAATCAGGATATCGAGGATATGGAGGAATATGCACTTCTGGGTCACCTCTACTCAGGCTCTCCAAAGATGTGTGGAATTTCTCTTAATAATCACTCTTCCTTCTATTAAAACTATTAGTATGATATGCAAAATGCTCTAAAATTAATATTATCCATCATCTTCTACAATAACTCATCTTGAGTCTTAGTTGAATCATCTCTAGATGTAGAAGCACGTGAAGTAGATGGTCTAGATGAATATGCAACAAAGGTAGATGCAGCAGACGTCTCTAATCCGTAGCTCCTAGAAAATCCTCCTCTCCAGCCAAAAATCGAATGCTCATAATAAGTCTTCACATTCACCTTCGTGATGGGCTTTAAAGGTAACAGAACTTCCTCCCAACTATCATACTTTACTCCAGCCTGCTCGCATAAAAAAAATATCAAGGAAGCAAATCCCATGCCTGCAGTAGTAGTAGTTGTAGTAGAACTGATGGTAGTCTGATAGATCAAAGCCCTATGTTGATGGGCTTTCCCTCCTGAATACAATAATTCAATGTCGCTCTCTCTCTAGTCACTTCACTAAGATGATTGGTCGAAAGCAAATGAGCAGAAATGAAATAGTGTCAGGCCTTTGAAGGAGCACATAACTTTAAAGTTGGGAAATTTACTCTCCTCTCATTGGTAATCTTCCAAAGTTCTCTCCCAATAGTCAAGTATGAAATAATCTTGTCTAACTCCACTTCCATAGGACTATAATTTGCATAAAAACATAAAGTCTCCGGTGGTAAATTTTAAAATAAGTTGATTACCTCTGAAGTAAAAGGTACCAACTTCCCTCAAACCATAACTCGATCGTTCTCAGCCTTTGAGAGATTTGCATAAAACTCCCTCACAACAAAAATCACTGCGACAGTAGAGAAATAACAGAACTGTTCCCACCATCGGCGGACTATCAGTTCTTCTACTTCTCCACATGGACTCTTAAAACATCACTCCTGAATAAATTTTTGTGATTGTAGAGTGTCACTATATTGATCCTGAGCTTTTGAACTAACAAATTTGCAAGAATCAAATGGGCTCTTTCCTCCACTCCTTTTCATTCTTGGTGTCATTCTACAAATTTGATAAATTCCAAAAATAAATTTAAAAATCAAGTTTAAATCACTAAACTAAACTTCCAAAAGCACTAACTTAACTTCCCAAGTAATTTCTATAGATTTTTCTTCACTTTTCACCATGAATAGTAAATTCTTGAAATCTTCCAAATGTGCTTAAAATATATAGTAAAAATCCAAATTTTTTTGCATATAAGTAATGCTTTTACCTCAAGGAAATTAGATTTAGCAAATCTCACTCAATTCCACCAAGAAATCTCCAATTTTCACTTTCCCTAGCCCTCAAAATCGTGAACTCGAGTTGGGGAAGACGATAGGTGGCGTTAAAAATGGCATATTTGGACCTAAAATTCACTTTTAACTGTTCGCAAACCGATTTTCATGAACCAGCACTTAAGTGAGAGTAAGTGGCCTCTCAGGTTGGCTCACACTTAAGCGCAAGATGTGGCGCTTAGGCGCCAATGCACAATTTTTGAAATTTTTAATTTTAAGTAAAATGCATTATTAGTCTAAGTAAACCACCTATAAATGGTCTCATAGTACTTAAATGACTATATTTTACTTCCTATAACTCCCTTCTCTCTCAAAATTCTCCAGAATAATTAATTCATTTTGAGACTAAAAATAACACAAATTTTCACAAAAATAAATGTATATTAATTTACAAACAAGTACAAACACATTTAACACTTAGTTCTCTTGCCAAATAGTCTTGGATGAGAAAATTTTCCTAAGTACAAAACACTTAACACACATTTACAATTACACACATAAGTGACACAAACACTAAACACTAACACAGCTAAAAACATGACTCCAAACACACAATTCCTAACACTTAACTTGATGTCACTCTTCATTAGAAGTAACGAATTCTAGTCTCTCAGTAGTCTCTCCAGGAATACAGAGTTGATAAAACGGATGTTGGTGACGAAATCTAATACTATCATCTTCGATCCACTTTTGCTTAAGGAACATCGCCTTATCTGCTTCCTCAACATAATTGGTATGGTTGAATTGCATCTTAAGTTGCCACCCAATATGTTCTAGATGAGCATGCAACTCAAGCACGTTAGTCTCTAATACAGATATAGTATTTTCCATCTTGTTGATCTTCTCCGATATCCCTTCAATACTAACGTCTAAGAAACTGTTATACATCTCTTGTGCACATTGACTAATGAAATTCTTCCTCATGGCTTCTTCCTCCTTCTTCAAATGCATCTCCCATGAAGAAATTTTCTCTAAATCTCTCTCTTTCTTAGAATTTTAGGGCTAAAAATAATCCGGGGTGAAATTCCTTCACAAACCCCTTCTATTTATAGGCCTAATCCCCCCTCATAACTTCTAGGCACGACTAGAAACTGCCAAGACACATTTATTCCAACTAAATTGCAGTTAAACTTCTAGAAATTGAAATTTGCACATGTGATTAAATTGTCGCGCTTAAGCGCCGGATCTGGCGCTTAAGCACGAGTGTACATTTTTGCACCAGTAAACTTAACATCCAAATTCTTATTCTAACATTTCTAGGTCACTAAATAAAGTCTGAAAATCATTACTAGCACATAATAAACTCAAAAATACTATCCCAAATTTCTTAATCAGACTCAAAACAACAATTAAAGTAAAAACACACTGATAACTTTGGGTTGCCTCCCACAAAGCGCTTTGTTTTACGTCGTCAGCCCGATGTAACCAGTGTTCATTCTGGTTGATCCAACATCATTCCATCAATAAATTTATGATAATCCCCTACATAATAAAATTTCAGTCTATGTCCATTCACTTTAAAAATTTTCTCAAAATTAGAATCTTTAATATCCACAGCTCTATAAGGATAAACGTTTATCACAACAAATGGCCCATCCACCTGGACTTAAGTTTGCTTGGAAATAATCTTAACCTTACATATATAGCAAAACTTGTTGCCCTGACTGAAAATTTTTAGTAAGAATCTTTCGATCATGCCACATTGTCATCTTTTCTTTATAAATCTAAGTACTCTCATAAGATTCATTCCTTATCTCTTCAAGCCCATTTAATTGTAACAATCTTTTCTCACTAGCATCATTTAAATTATAATTGAACTCTGTAATAGCTCAATATGTTTTATGCTCAAGTTCAACTGGTAAGTGACAAACTTTCCCAAATACTAGCCTATATGCGGACATTCCTATAGAAGTTCTATATGTAGTCTTATAAGCCCTCAAAGAATGGTCAAGTTTGACTGACCAATCCATTTTTGTTGGAATCACATATTTTTCCATAATTCTTTTTATTTCCCGATTGGATAATTCAGCCAAACCACTTGTTTGAGGATGATAAGCAATAACAATCCTATGATTTATATGATATTTCTTTAATAACTTCTCCATAATGACATTCCTGAAATGATTTCCCCTATCAGTAATGATAACTCTCGGCATCCCAAATCTACAAAATATGTTCATTTTTAAAAATTTTGCAACACTTTGAGCATCATATCGAGGTAAAGCAACAACTTCTATCCATTTGGATACATAGTCCATGCTAACAGAATATATAAGTTTCCAAAAGATGGTATAATTGGTCCCATGAAATATAATCCCCAAACATCAAATATTTCAACTTCTAGCATATAATTGAGAGGCATCTCATTTTTCTAGAAATATTGCCTACTCTTTGACATCTATCACAAGTTTTGATATAAGAATTAACATCTCTAAAAATTGTAGGCCAATAAAATCTAGATTGTAGAATTTTGTATGTTGTTTTATCAACATCAAAATGTCCCCCAAAATCAGAATTATGACATTTTTTGGATAATTTCATAAGTTTCTTCTAATGGTACACTTCTTCGAATCATCAGATCATTTCCTTGTTTATATAAATATGGGTCATCCCAAGAATAAGTTTTAGCTTCAGAAATAAATTTCCTCATTTGTTGGTATGTCATTCCATAGGGTTTAAGATCACTAACAATATAGTTTACAATATCTGCATACCACGGAACACACCACTCTTTTACAGTGAGCAATTTTTCATCTAAAAAATATTCATTAATTTCTTTTTTAAAACAGAGTGGTTTTTCTAATTAAAGCCTGGATAAATGATCATCAATTTGATTTTCAGTTCCTTCCCGATCTACTATTTCAAAATTAAATTCTTATAAAAGAAGAATCCATCTTATAAGTCTCGGTTTAATATCATTTTTTTATTAAGTACTTAATAGAAGAATGATTTGTATGCACTATACAATGAGTTCCAATCAAATATGATAAAAAATTATCAAAGGCATATGTTATTGCTAATAACTCTTTTTCAGTTGTTGTATAATTAATTTGAGTTTGATTAAGAGTTTTAGTAGCATAGTAAATAACTTTGAAAATTTTATCATATCTTTGTCCTAAAACAACTCCAATATCATAATCGCTTGCATCACACATAAGTTCAAAAGGTTTTTCTCAATTTGGTGAAACTATAATTGGTGCAGTGATTAATTTTTATTTTAATAATTTAAAAGCTTTTAGGCATTCCTCATCAAAATTGAAAATTGCATCTTTCTCCAGTAAATGGCATAAAGGCTTAGCAATCTTTAAAAAGTTCTTAATATATCGCTTGTAGAATCCAACATATCCTAAAAAACTCCTAATTTCCCTTACATTTGTTAGATAAGGTAAATTATCGATCACTTGATTTTTAGCAGGAGCTATTTCCATATCATTTTATGATATTTGATGGCCTAATACAATTCCTCCTGCTACCATAAATTGGCATTTTTCTTAGTTAAGGACTAAATTTGTTTCTTCATAGCGCTTAAGAACTTTAGATAAATGTTCTAAACATGAGTCAAATGAAGTTCCAAACACTGAAAAGTCATCCAAAAAGACTTCAATCCCTTTTTCAATTAAATCACAAAAAATTGCCATCATACATCTTTGAAATGTAGCATGGGCATTACATAAACCAAAGGGCATTCTTCTAAAAGCAAAAGCACCATAAGGATTGGTAAATTTTGTTTTCTCTTAATCTATAGGAGATATTTGAATTTGGTGATAACCGGTATATCCATCCAGAAAATAAAAGTATTTGTTGCCAACTAGTCTATCCAGCATTTGATCTAGAAAGGGTAGTAGAAAATGATCTTTCCTAGTGGCAAGATTTAATTTTCTATAATAAATGCATATTCGCCACCCTGTAACTTGTCTAGTAGGTATTAACTCATTATGCTCATTTACAGTTACAGTTACTCCTCCTTTCTTAAGAACACAGTGAATAGGACTAACCCATGCACTGTCTGAAATAGGGTAGATAATTCTGGCATCTAACCACTTTAAAATTTCTTTCTTAATAACCTCTTTCATAACAGGATTTAATCTCCTTTATAGATCAGCCCTGGATTTGCAATTTTCTTCCAGATTAATTTTATGCATACAAATTGAAAGGTTGATTCCTTTAATATCAGCAATTGTCCATTTAAAGGCTTTCTTAAATTTTTTCAGAACTTTCATCAGCTTTTCTTGTTCTTCCTTTGTTAACTTCGAGGAAATTATAACAGGTAAAGTAGAGGAATCTCCTAAAAAGGCATATTTTAAATGTTCAAGAAGTAATTTCAACTCAAGTTTTGGAGGCTTTTCAATAAATGGACAAAATGATTTATCTTTGTCTATCGTGTCCAAAATTTCAAAACTTTCTTGAACATAACTTGAATCTTCCTTAAATGGTTTACACATTGATCTAATTCCTCTTCTTGCTCGTGTTCCAAATCTTTTTCTTCAGATTTTTCTTCATAAGTAGTCTTGAAATGACATTTGCTCAAATATCTTATAAAATCCATTCTATAGCATTCATCATCTTTACCCTTTGCAGGGTATTTCATTGATTTTGAAATGTTAAAAGTAACATTTTGATCATTGAAATGCACTGTTAATTCCCCTTTTTGCACATCTATCATTGCTTTTTTTGTGGCTAGGAAAGGTCTCCCCAAAATGATAGGTATCTCTTTATCTTCCTCCATATCTAGCACAATGAAATCAATAGGAATGATAAATTGATCCACTTTCACTAGGACATCTTCTATAGCTCCTTTAGGATAGGTTGTTGAACGATTTGCTAACTGCAGAGTTACAGTAATAGGGGTTATTTCTCCTAATCTCAATCTTTTAAATATTGATAATAGCGTAATATCTCAAAAATAGGTATAAAAATGTGTCTAAAAATACTATATATTTTAGGTGTATCAATAATTGCCTGTGGCGCCTAGGCGTCATATTCTGGCACCTAGGCACCAAGTCAACATTGGCCACTTGCATATTTTGACTCTAACTTACTCTATTTTTGTTCAATTTACTTCACTTGCTCTATTTAATGTACCTACAGCCAAAAACATAAAAAATATCTTTCAACAAAGCACAATATAACTGAAAAGAAGCATTAAATGTACAAAAAAAGGAACATATTTTAGGCATGTCAAAATCCCTCAAGCTTAATTGTTATTTTTCCTCAAGTAACTTATTTCTTTTGAAAAATGAATATGTTAACATGTGGTAATGGGTTTCATTAAAAACCTATATAGTTTTGTCCTATAAATATGTTAGTTAAGACTTTAGAAAAAATCTTAGTAATTTCGGATAAAAGATAAGGAATAAGAATATTTTGTAATCAAGTCTAGAAATTCTAATTTTCTATTCATTTCAAAAATTAATTGTAGTTCTAAAAGACATAGGGATCTCAAAAAAATAATAGATAAAATTTGAGAGAACTCTACTATTAAAGATAACTAATACTTTAAAAATAAAAGGTCCAAACTAATACTTTCCTTACTTTAATTGTTTGTATTAGTTTTCAAGAAGGATTTTTCATATAGTCTCAATTCTTTAAAGTATAGATCGATCCTCATTATTTCAAAAAAATAATTTCTTTTTTACACTAAATAGTAAAATCATATCCCTATTCTCTTTTACTTAATATCTTAATTCTTAGAACAAACATTTA